>LUFD01000166.1:0-14248 GCA_003025255.1 Cordyceps pruinosa
GGGGGGGGGCATGGACGGGCCAGTTGTTCGGGGCCAAGCTTTTGAACGAGATGGCGTGGGTGGCCGCGAACTTGGTCCTCGCGACAGTGACGGAGTGCTGGAAGTGCTTGACGAGCTGGTCGTCGGGGTGAGGATGACGAATGAGGAGTCGACCGGCGCGGCAAGGCCTCCGCGGCTGGCGAGTGGCTGCAGAGATGCATCACGGATACGGATAGAAGCCGAAGAATGGAAAATGCCCGTTTTGGGGGCGCGGCGCTGCAGCTGCATGAGTTAACCTTGGGGATGTGGCGGAGTTTCCTGCATAGTACGAGCAAGGCGAGGAGCAAGGCAAGGCGCGGTGGTGGCTGCGCCGTCAGCTGGGTGGTGGGCGTGCGGGCGGCGAGCCCGCGATCTCCAGTCTAGCCGGGCTTGTCATGTTGTGGTGGCGGCCAAAAAGCCCTGAAAATGTGAGCGAGTTTCTCGATGCGCTTCAGCCCGGCAGGCCAGCGGCCAGGGTCATGCCCGGCATGCCAGATCCAGGCCCCCTCGGTCGGCGGCCAACTGGCATAGCGATGTGCATGGTCCCATGATAATCGCGGGTGGCCAATAGACTCCACCGCTGGGGAGAGGGCGGACGGATCTGCCACACGGACGCAGCCTCTGCAAGACTGCAACGAGGGCCGCGTGGGCCGGGGGCAGCGCAGCGCCATACGAGCTGACTGTGGCACGTACTTGATTGCCGGGAAGATGGTGAATGTGCAGGGGTGTTGTTGGTATTGATTGGTATTGACGTGTAGGACGGAGGGATGGACACGAGGTCTGTTGGTGCAAACGCGTTGCACTGTGGTGATGGCTGCCGGCACGTTTGTAGGCAGCTTAGGTAATCTAGCGAGTCAACGAGAAAAGATAGCCTGCTGCTACCTCTAAAGTGGTACCTCCAGTCTACCAGTCCCCTGTCGTCCCCTTGGGCCGGTACCTCTAGCGTGTACTACAGGGGTCCACTCCCTGGGGACCGCCCACGACCCCGCTGAATCCAGCGGCTGCGACCACTAAAAACGCAGAGGTACCACCAGTAGCGGCCTGCTTGCCGGCCTGACGGGCACTTGCTTGCCTCCATTTGCTTGCCCGCTGTGCAACAGCCAACTACACGAGTCGGGCACGACTGGAACAGGTGAATGGCCACACAAAACCACAAAAAGGCCAGATGCCTAGACAAAGGTCAGGTACCTGTCAAGTACCAACCCCTAAGCCCATCCAGCAGGCACTAATCCAGTCCTCATTAATACTGTACCAGGTTACCTTGGTAGTTTTGAGGTAGTAAAGGTGGGTGGTAGGTTCGAGGCAGTACCTGGAGGTAGGTAGGCAGAGGTTAGCAGAGGTACAGTGGCTGTAACCGTCCACTCACTGTTCCACTGTTCCACTGTTCACTGTCCCACCGTCCACTGTTCCACTCACTGCCCGCCGTCCGCTGCTTCTCACATGCCCCAGGCCAAGCCAAACCTGCACCGCCTTTAATAGTCGTCACGAATCCCCCACGGCGGGACACTCTTGAGCTCTCACCATCTATGCTTCGCGGCGCCGTCTCCCCCCTACGCCGCCTGCTTCTCCCTCGGTCCTTTCTCTCCCTTCCTCCTCTCCAGATACCCAGTCCGCTATTCTCACCTTGCCGTCATCAAGGTACCATGCCTCCTTCAGCCCTGCCGGACCGGCACCACCACAAGACTGCCGTCACGCTCTTGACCGACCGTCTCGAGAAGCCCTCCCTCGACGATAGGCAGTATCGCGTTGTCCGTCTCGACAATGGCCTCGAGGCCCTTCTCGTCCACGATCCAGAAACAGACAAGGCCAGCGCCGCCCTCGACGTCAATGTTGGCAGTTTCTCCGACGACGAGGGCATGCCTGGCATGGCCCACGCTGTCGAGCATGTGAGTCGCCTAACGCGCAATTGACTTGCCAAGTTCCTTCCCAAGCAGTCCTGACCGATATTCCTTTCTTCTCTCTTCAGCTGCTTTTCATGGGCACCAAAAAATTCCCCGTCGAAAACGAGTACAGCCAGTACCTCTCCTCCAACGGTGGCAGCTCCAACGCCTACACCGCAGGTACCTCGACAAATTACTTCTTCGACGTCGCCGCCATGCCGGCCAACGACGAGCAGCCGACCGAAACGAACCCCTCGCCCCTTCACGGTGCCCTCGACCGCTTTGCGCAGTTCTTCATCGAGCCGCTGTTCCTGTCAAACACCCTCGACAGGGAGCTAAAAGCCGTCGACTCGGAGAACAAGAAGAATTTGCAGATCGATGCATGGCGTCTCCAGCAGCTCGACAAGTCGCTTTCAAATCCCAACCATCCGTACTGTCACTTCTCTACTGGCAATTTTGAGGTCCTCAAGACGATACCCGAGTCGCAAGGTATCAACGTGCGCGACAAGTTCATCGAGTTCCACGCCAAGCACTATTCGGCCAACCGCATGAAACTCGTTCTCCTCGGTCGCGAGTCGCTCGAGGTCCTGGAGAACTGGACCGTCGAACTCTTCTCCGCCATCGTCAACAAGAATCTGCCCCGAAACACGTGGTCGGAAGAGGTCCCCTTCAGACCCAGCGACGTCGGTATCCAGTGGTTCGCCAAGCCCGTCATGGATACAAGAGAACTGAACCTGACCTTCCCCTTCATCGACGAGGAAGACCTCTACGAATCGCAACCCAGCAGATATATTTCACATCTTATCGGCCACGAGGGGCCTGGAAGCATCATGTCCTACATCAAGAGCAAAGGCTGGGCAAACAGCCTATCAGCGGGCGGGTATTCCCTCTGCCCCGGCACACCCGGTATCTTTGATGTTCAAATCAGATTAACCGAAGAGGTAAGCTTACCATCCCCTTGGCTTTGCTGCCCATTCAGACCAACGAGTTGCTAACGTGCCAATAGGGTCTGAAAAACTACCACGAAATTGCCAAGATCTTCTTCCAGTACGTGTCGCTACTGCGTCAGTCACCTCCGCAAGAGTGGATCTTTCAAGAACAAAAAGGCATGGCCGATGTCGACTTCAAGTTTAGGCAAAAGGCGCTCGCAAGTCGCTTCACAAGCAAAACCAGCGCCATGATGCAGAAGCCTCTGCCGCGCGAATGGCTGTTGAGCGGCCACAGCCGCCTGCGGCGCTTTGACGCAGATGTCATTTCAAAGTGCTTAGACCTGCTCCATCCTGAAGCACTACGTATGAATATTGTTTCTCGCAAATACCCAGGAACCTGGGACAAGAAGGAGAAGTGGTACGGCACAGAGTACACCGCTAGCCGGATCCCCGACGACCTCATGGCTGAGCTGAAGAAGGCCGCCTCAGTGCCGGCAGCCGAGAGACTACCGGACCTCCACTTGCCTCACAAAAATCAATTCATCCCTAATAAACTTGAGGTGGAAAAGAAGGAAGTGACCGAACCGGCCACCTCGCCCCGACTTTTGCGCAACGACCAGCTAGCCCGAACTTGGTGGAAGAAGGACGACACGTTCTGGGTACCCAAGGCCAATGTCATCGTCAGCCTCAAGAATCCCATAATACACGCCACGGCCGAAAATAGCGTCAAGGCTCGACTTTTTGCGGAGCTGGTACGGGATGCTTTGGAGGAGTACTCCTACGATGCCGAGCTCGCAGGGCTGCAGTACACAGTGTCACTCGATTCGCGTGGACTTTTCCTGGATGTCTCGGGTTATAACGATAAGCTTCCGGTGTTGCTGGAGAAGGTTGCGGTGACTATGCGAGACATTGAGATCAAGACAGATCGATTTGACATCGTAAAGGAGCGCCTCACCCGTGGCTACGACAACTGGCAGCTGCAGTCGTCGTACCAGCAAGTGGGCGAATATATGAGTTGGCTGCACGCTGAGAGTGACTACATCATCGAGGAGATGGCGGCAGAATTACCGGATATCACCGTCGATGCCGTGCGTAGCTTCCAGAAGCAGATGCTTGCTCAGATGTACATTGAGGTGTATGTCCACGGAAACATGTACAGAGGCGATGCCATCAAGGCAACGGATCTTTTGGCGTCAGCTTTTCGATCAAGAATACTGCCGCCGAACCAGTGGCCCATCATTCGGTCACTCATTATTCCGCCCGGCTCTAACCTGGTGTACAGGAAGACACTGAAGGACCCGGCCAACGTCAACCACTGTATCGAAACTACCTTCTGCGTCGGGGACCGTGGCGATCGCCGAACTCGCGCCAGAGCGCTGCTCACCGACCAAATCATTCACGAGCCTGCCTTTGATCAGCTGCGCACCAAGGAGCAGCTAGGATACATCGTGTTTGCCGGCATGCGCACCTTTGCGACCACGTGCGGCGTACGCTTTTTGATCCAGTCCGAGAGAGAACCCGAGTATCTGGATCGCCGGGTGGAGGCGTTTCTCATCAAGCTTGGGCTTACTCTTGATAAGATGACCGACACTGAATTTGAGAGCCACAAGAGGAGCCTGATCAACAAGAGGCTGGAGAAACTCAGGAACCTGGACCAGGAGTCTACACGGCACTGGGCGCAAATCTCAAAGGAGTACTACGATTTTGAGCAAGGTATGTCGTGTTCATGTGTGCCTGTCTATGTGAGAATCTAGGTTAACCATGATTTAACAGCTCAACTCGATGCCGCAGAAGTGAAGCTCGTCACCAAGGCGGAGATGGTTGACTTTTACAACACCTACCTGCATCCTTCCTCGACGAGCCGTGCCCGTATCTCAGTGCATCTTCACGCGCGAGGCGCTGTTGAGCGAGACAACAAGGTTGTGGAGGCGCTTAGCAAGGCTGGCTATGTGGATGTGCCGGAGGAGGACCGTAAGAGCATAGACCTAGTCAAGGCTCGCCTGCAAGCCAAGCACGAGCCGTCCGAGGCAGAGTTGGACAGCATCATTGCGTCGATCAAGGAACTCGGGCTTGTGCAAACGGCCCACCCTGAGAGTGATGCCGAGGCGGTTGCCAACGGCGGAGAGTGTGCCGTCGACACCGCGCAGGAGATTGAGGATGTCCGGCTGTACAAGTCGGGTCTGTTGGCAAGCTCGGGCGCGCGGCCGGTGAAGCAGCTGAGCGAATTCGAGGACATTGACCCGAAGCTATGACGGAGACGACAAGAAGGGCAAGACGTCGAAAGACAAGACATGCCTCGCCAGGCTGGGTGTTGTGGTGGGCCAAGGGCAACCTTGACGGGACGGCAGATAGAACTGATAATTACGAATTTCCACGCGAGTACTTTAGCGGGGTAGAACGGATGAGGAATACGTTTCTTTTTTTACCAATCTTGTCGGCAGCCATGCATGTAGATAGATTTTTAATACATTTTTTTCTTCTTTTTGGCGCTTTGTCGGGCTGCGAGGTGAGCTGCAGGTGAGCAGATTGAAAGGTGGGTTTGTTTGCTATATGACTGACTAGCGGTCAAGCCAGTTGTAGAGAAAAGGCAACGTTACTGGGCCGTGCCAGAAGAGCAGCAGGGTTGATGCCTCCTTGCTGCTGAATACGGAGGGAGACGGGCGGGTTGGCGATGATGATGAGATGCGGCACCGTTGACGCTGGCGGGCAAATCGGATGACAGCCCCGCCACTTGCCGTGGCAGCCCTAGAGCTAGCTGGAACCCGGGACATTAGTAATGTTTGTGGACGATGCTGCTTGCGCGAGGACGAGAGGAGAAGGGCAGAGAAAGCTCGATGGAATGAGGCGAGGTGTTGCACAGCGCGCGTAGACGGATGGGCAGGGTGCGGGAGAGGAATGAGGCTGGGGACGGGACAGCACAGAAGATGATGCATCGCCTTACGCTGGCGCTCCTAAAAATAAGAGGGTAAGACAGCGGAAGTGATCTGTGACGGTCTATTTTCCAGCGTATTTTCCAGCGTCTGTGACACCAGCAACTGAGCGGTTACTACTAGGTAGGAGATGACTTGTACGCAGTCAGGAAATAGGCACACAATAGAAACGAGATTCAGGATGGCAAACAAGGGTCCCGTGAGAATGGGAGAATCACTTCTGCTTCCCAACAAAGGCGGCATCCTTTTTGTCCCCCTCCATATTGAGATGCGCCTGCAGCCTCCCTACAGCCTCCTTACACGTGCAGCCGACAGCCTCTCTCCCTACAGCCCTTACCTAGGTACCAGGAGGTAGGAGGTACCTAGTACTTATAGCCCCTACAGCCAGCCCCTACAGCCCCTACAGCCCCTACAGCTCCCCGCCACAGCCCTTACTACTGCCCTCGCTGCCCTCGCTGCAAGCCCCACTCCAGCGCTCTCGTCTCCCTCCACAGGCCCCGATATTTGCAGCCCCGGTCAGAGTTCTCTCGTTTTTTTTCCCCCTTCTGATTCGCAGCAGAGAGAGATTTCCGTTGCGCAGCGAGGGTCATCATCAATTTTCTTTCCCTTGCGTCCCCGAGAGAAAAGAGAACAGCACACGCCCACAGTCCGTCGCGAGGCTCGCTTCTGCATGCACGCCTCCCTGCCTCGCTCCTGCACCGCCGACTCCTCCATCGCCAGCTTGACCACGACCGCCCGCCGCCGCCTGTTTGCTGCCTCGAGCTGCCCGGCCACGCAGCTCACCCCTTCAAGACGTCTTCCTCAAAGAAGAGAAAGCTCGCCTCCGCCGCCGCCGCCGCCGCCGCCGCTGCCAGACCGTCTCCCTCCCGGCAGTCCGAATTGTCGTCCGCCTCGCCCGACTCGCCCTCGCCAGACACCGCCCTGCCCTCGTGCGAGGCCGCCGACGCCACCCACGACCGCGACGACCGCGACGACCTCGCCGCCTTCTCCTTCACCACCTCGGTCGACGACGACCGGAGCGTCCACCGCGAGAGCAGCCCCGTCTACCTGCGCTCCGACTCGCTGCAGCCCGCCTCCAGCCTGCCCCCACGCCTCCAGGCCGCCGCCGCCGCTGCTGCTTCCGCCAACGGCGTCAACGGCCACCACCACTCTTCGCTCCACGACTACGCCTCCTCGGCCGCCTCCTCCCCCTGTGCGTCGGCCTATGCTGACCTGTCCCTCGAAGGCGAGCGCGGCATTGATGAGGCTGGTTCTGCGGTAACGCCACTGCCCAGAAGCCAGTCCCCGTTTCGAGTGTCCCGACGGGCCATCATGGATGGTGACGCTGAGCTGCCTCACCGCTCCTCCTCGCCGCTCAAGCGTCGTGCATCCAGCATGGATCCTGAGCCTGACGCCGCCGCGTCTCGCAATGACGACGACGTCAACATGAACTCTTCTCAGACGACGCCCACCGCCAAGCCCACGGATGCCCCGCGGGCCATGAGCGTCGACCCGCCCGAGGGCGGTGCTGACACTCCAGCGCAGAGTAAGCCTTCAACCCGAATGCCATAGCATGAATGCAGGCGCAATGTAGCTAACGTCAATTGAAATGGAAAAAAAAAAGAACCCCCTCCTCTCGCTGATCAAATCAAAACCATTGAAACTCTCCTCAGGGCTTTCGAGGACACCGCCATCCTCGAAGGTGACAAGGCCTATCTCGTCTCCAGACGCTGGCTGGAGAAGGCCCGCTCGCTGCAAGGTCCATCCAAACTCAAGACTGAGGGTGATGATGTGCAGCTCGGCCCAGTTGACAACTCGGATATCATCGATCAAGTGATCACGGACCCCTCCGGGGCCGCATTCACCCGCCTCAAACCCGGTGCCGACCAAGAGATGTTTGTCCTCTTCCCGGAGGATGCCTGGAAACTGGTCGTGGAATGGCACGGCCTCACGGAAGGACAGGCGCCTATCCTCCGCTCTGCCATTGACTCAGCGGAGGGCGGAGAAGCCAACATTATTTACGAATTTCACCCCCCAGTCTTCCGTGTTCACCGCGTTTGGTCAGAACTTAGCCCCTTGCCCATCGAGCAGGCGTTAAAGGCAAATAACCCGCCTGCAATCCTCGCCCCCAGAAGTCGTGGCGCAAATCTCCAGGCATTTCTCAAGGACATCAAGACGTGGGCGGGCATTCCCCTCGACCGCAAGGTCATTATCCATCAAGTTCGACATCCCGCCCTTACCGCTGCCCTGGTTACCCGTGAATCACGCTCCGCATTAACGCCACCGGATTCTCCTGGCCGCAATACCCAAACTTCCGACGACCCCTGGCCATACCTGCTGGTTGACTTGCCCACCTTCGCACAGTCCCGCGATTACCGCGAGCAACTGTCCCATATACAAGACATGACTGACAAGAAATACAACAGCACCGTTCAGCTACATATGCAAAATCTAGCGACGGATGCAACCCTGGTGTTGGACGAAATGATTGACCACAAGCTCTCAGTGAGCACATACAAGGGCCAGCAAACAAAACCACAAAAGAGCATTCCCAATCGCTCCGGTTTTTCATCCAAGCCGAGCAGCGCTAGAAGCAGCCCGGGTCCCGAGGGAATCATGACCAGAGGCCGTGCAAGCAAAAAGAAGAGGCTTGGCCGCAGCGTTGGTGTTGTTGGTCTGCACAATCTTGGCAACACTTGCTATATGAACTCAGCGCTACAGTGTGTTCGAAGCGTCGAAGAGCTCACCAAATTCTTCATCACTGATGCATATGTGGATGAAATCAACAAGACCAATCTCCTGGGCTACAACGGGAAAATGGCTTCAGCCTACGGTAACCTCTTGCGCGACATTTACCAGGAGGGCCGTGGTTCTGTCAGCCCACGAGATTTCAAGAGCACAGTTGGTAGATGCCGAAGCACCTTCTCCGGCTGGGGCCAGCAAGACTCTCAAGAATTCCTTGGATTCCTACTTGACGCGCTTCAGGAAGATCTAAGCCGTGTCAAGAACAAGCCTTATATCGAAAAGCCTGACTCTACCGACGAGATGATCCACGACCCTGAAGCCATTCGCGAAATGGCTTCCAAGGTCTGGGATATTACCAGACAGAGAGACGACTCAGTCATTGCAGACCTGTTTACGGGCATGTACAAGTCGACGTTAAAGTGCCCAGTGTGTGCCAAGATCAGTATCACATTTGACCCTTTCAATACGTTGCCGCTTCCCCTTCCGTTGGAGACTGTGTGGAGTAAGACTGTTAAGTTCTTCCCTTTAAATGACGTTCCCGTCAACATTGACGTCGAGCTTCCTAAGCATAGCTCCATCGAGGTATTAAAGGCGTACCTGTCTCTCCGTACTGGCGTGCCGGTGGAGCGGATGATGGGTGCTGAAGAATTCAAGGACCGCTTCTTCAAGGTGTATGAGAATGCACAGGATGTTAATGGAGAAATCACGCAGTCCGATCATCCGACATTCCATGAGCTAGAGTCCGTGCCAACCAACTGGCCTTCCAAGACGCAGCCACACAAGTATCGCTCAATGCTGGACGTTGATTCGGAACCAGAGGATCTGGATGACTCTCGCACGGAGAGAATGGTTGTTACCGTTGTACATCGTCGGCCTACTAGCCACGATAGCCCAGAAGGCATATCGCCGCCTCACTTTATCACTGTGACGAGCGAGGAGGCATTCAGTTATGACGCCATCTTACGCAAGATTCTTGAAAAGGTTGCTACCTTTTCTACCTGGAGCAAGCTCGCCAGCGAGGATGACGCTGATGGCACTGACACGGATATGGTGGCCACCTCGGATGCCGACTCTTTTGGGGAGGGCAAGGTGGCAGCCAAATCGGTGGAGGGTGAAGACGACATGGTCGATGTCACAATGAGAGATGCCACTGTCTCACCAACTGGGCAAGCTACCCTGCTGAAGCGCTTCAATAAAACGCGACCCAAATTTGTGAATACATCCACACGACTAAGCCCCTCACTACAAAACTTGTTTGAGTTGAAATATTTTGCCAGCCCTAGCGATGGGGCCATTCCTACCGGTTGGCAATCTGCACAAAATGGCACAGCACTACCGAGCCTATCAGACCGCATGCCACAACTGCTCGACAAGGATGCGGAAAGTGCCACTCCCGAGAGCTCAAACGGCGACGGATCTGAGAACGATAATGATAATGAAAATGATAACGAAGATGAGAAAGATGAAGTCAGCCAGGAACAGGCAAAGGAGGAGTCGATCCGAACTCGCATGGCTGAGGAATCGAGCGACGAAGAGCTCCCTCGTCAGTTCAACCGTGGAGGCCGCAATCCAAGAGCTGCTGGACGCAAGAAGATGAAGGCTGCGAAATCTTATGGTAAACGTGGTAATAAGCGACGGGAAAGACACATGCGAGGTGGCAAGGCCAATGGTTACGCGCAGGTCAACCCGCAGCCACTGCCCCCGGCTGTTGCAGATGGCGGACCGCTCATCCGTTTGCACGAGGGTATTGCCGTTGATTGGAACGAAGATGCCTGGGAAATGGTGTTTGGAGGAACGGGTAAAGGGGACCTGGCCGAAGGCACTCGAACTTTTGTCGACCTAGAATCGCTGCAGGACCCTGTTATCAAAATCAATCAGCGCCGCCGTCAAACTCGCAAGTCGAGGGGCATCACCTTGGACGAATGCCTGGATGAATTTGAGCGGGCCGAGATTCTTTCGGAACATGACATGTGGTACTGCCCGCGGTGCAAAGAACATCGGCGCGCCAGCAAGAAGTTTGATTTGTGGAAGACGCCAGACTACCTGGTTGCGCACCTGAAGCGATTTAGCAGCAGCGGCTGGCGACGAGACAAGCTAGACGTGCTCGTGGACTTTCCGATTGAGGAGCTCGATTTGACGGAACGAGTCGTCGAAAAGGAGGATGGCAAGTCGGAAGTGTACGATCTCATTGCTGTTGATGACCACTACGGAGGGCTGGGCGGCGGACACTACACGGCCTACGCGAAAAACTTTGTGGACGGCAAGTGGTACAACTACAACGACGCGTCGGTCAGTCTTGTGTCGGATCCGCAGTCTGTGGTCACCAGCGCGGCGTATCTGCTCTTCTACAAGCGTCGTGCCTCGGGCCACTTGGGCGGGCCCCGGTTCGCGGCCATACTGGACAAGTACGAGAAGGACACGACGGAAGAAGAAAGCGGCGGGGACGATGACGCCAGCGGCAAGGCGGACGAGGAGCTGCCAGAGTACCACGGGCGCACACTGGGAGGCAGACGACCAAGCACGGAAGATGAGTCGGGACCCAGCACCTTCATTCGTGGACTTGGCGGCGAGTCGCTCATGGCGCAGACGTGGAGCTTTGGGGATCTTGACCGTGGAGCCGATGAGTCGGCGGGGCCGGCGAGCGACGTGGCCCAGTTTGAGTCGTCGGAAGATGATGGCAACGCCCAAGGCACATGCGAAGCAGACACTATCATGGGTGGCGCGGGAGGGGATGTGCTGTTGGTGGGTGAGGGAGAGGATCGTGTTACGGAGCTTGATGCAGAGGACTCCAAGGCGTAGTGGATGGTGAGGATGGGGGTGTCAGCCGTGTGTTGAGAGACTTTCTTATGATCGAAATGAGGATGGAAAGGAAGATTATGGCATACAGCCGCCGTGGCAGGTCAACGCTTGGTGGAAGCGGCAGCAGGTCATTTTTATATACACATGACATTTATTTACAGCATGGATATGGGGTAGAAGGGATGCTGCCTTGCATCATTTGCAAGGAGTTACAAAAAAAAAAGACAATAGAGTAACATACACGGACCATGGGCTGCCAATATGTGACATGGTTATCTAGTCAGTCCGTACGTGCTCTCTGTAGTGGGTGCATGGGTCTGATGTCTGAATCAGGGCATGGGGGTTCGGGCGACGGGGTCGGGAGGGTTATGGAGAAGGGATGGTAGTGGTGAAGAAAGAAACAGGGAGGGACGGCAGAAGTTTGCTTAGAAGCAGCCGTTTTATGCTGAATGCTTTGCTGTAGTTGTTTTCTTGGTTGTCTCATGTTGTTGGGGGTGGGATTCCAGGGTTGGTTTGTGACAGCGGTGGATGGAGGGGCGCATTCAAAGCGTTTGCCTCGAAACGAACCGCACCCAGGTTTACCTGGCTAACGTCCGCCCCCCGGTCCCCCTGGTCGGACGTCTCACGTTGCCCCCGTTCGTTGAGGTTTCTAGAAGGCTTCTGGACAGGGGATGGTGGGTTGGTGGACGGGGGCTAGGGAGAGGGATGACGATGGAGGGGGGGCATGGATACTGGCCGGAATTTTTTTTTTTTCGGGTTGTATAGGTTCGGGTGCTGGATGAGATGGAAAAGGGGGAGCATAATAAAGGGAAGTTGTCAGTGTGCGGGCGGGCATTGATGTGGCAGTGATAGCCGAGACAAGACAGACAGCCGTGAACAGGCAAGACAAGACAGGCAGGCATGGGTAGGCCGGCTTTGTATGCACTTGGGCAGGATGGGTGGGTTCCGGGTTTCGTTGGCTTCGGCCGGGCTGAACGTTTGCCCAGGCAATGGTTTGATGAGGCGAGTCTGCGGTGAAGGGGTGAAACTACTCGAGGCTAGCCATGCCATCCGTGCCGGGTGTGTCTGGGGTGTGGTACATGTAGCTTTGTTTCTTGGGGGGAAGCAGGGGATATCCTGTCTCTGTTTTGTTTTTGTTTTCTTTTACGTAAATTTGCATCCTGCATGTCGCAGGAGGTGGTGGGATAGGGTGGTGTGGCATGTCTGAGATGTGCGGGTTGGCGTTGGGGCTTGCATCTATATGGGGTTCTCTACTGTATGTGATTTTCTTGTGCTCCTTTGTCCGTTGGATTTCTGTCGGGCAGGGAAGCGCATGAAATGTGCCTGGCTGGGAGCGGGGTATTCTCTTTGCTATCATTTGTGGCAGTGGTTGGGCTGGCAGGCTGGACTGCAGGGATCTCGAAAGGCGCGAGAATGGCTTCAGGCGCGCTTGGCCGGTGGAAAGGCCGGGTGGAAAAGGGGGACGCTATGGCTGCCCAGGTAGGCAGGTGGGAGGTGCCGTGCATGTGCAGGCACATATCTTGTGTTATCGAGTGGAGTGGAAGTTTGCGCACGGGCATGTTGGAGGATGCGGAAGAGGGAGGGAAAAGAACATGGGTATTTGATGTTGGATGCGTGGGATGTGGTGGAAGGATGGAAGGATAACAGAAGCTTCGATGATGGATTCTGGAATACTACCTAGTCGGTACGGTCTGGGGGTTGTACTTGGTACATTTTATTCGTACCTGCCCACCTCCTGCGGTAGGTACCTAGTACCTCCCCTTTTCGCCCTCCGCGTCCATGTCAGGGCCACAGTCGTGGCAGATGGGATTGTTTGCCTCTTTTGGTGCCGGGGATAAGGATGATGCCACAAGTCACGCGATAAGCGCCTTTTCTTGTTGAGTTTTTCCATGTCTTGTCGCTGCATTGCTCCCTTTTTCCCTTGTGGCGGAGTGTACTGCCTGAAACAGCTATTACAGTGGCGAAAAGTGGCCGTCGCCACAGTTCAAGCCACACTCAGCATTCCCGGTGACTGGCATCATGGCAGTTGAGAGCCTTGTTGGCTTCTTGTCTTGTCATTGGGCATTGGGCGTGAAGAATGGCCCACTCGCCCAAACTCTTGGCTTTTTCTCGGTTCCTCGTTGCCTTCTTTGCTTCTGTAACGCTTCCAAATCCTGACCTGTCAGCCTTCCACTTGTGTGCTTCGGCCTTCTGTGCCTCGTTCCTTTTCCCACCTGCAACCCTGCAACCCTGCAACCCTGCAACCCTGCAAGCCCTGCAAGCCACCTGCATATGCTGCCTAGGTACTGCTACTCTACATCCCTTGTAAGAGTAGGTACCTCCAACTACGTACTGCCACTCCAACCCTTGTGGCTTTGCCCTGTGGCTGCACTGCCCGCCCAACCTCATGATGCTTCATGCTCCCTCGCCCTCACGCTCATGCTCATGCTCCTGCTCCCCAAACAAGCCGAATGGAATTGTCACCCATGAATTAAATCCTCTACTCATCCCTACCGTAATCGCCGCCATCTGTACTTCCTCCACCTCTCCTCCAGCCTGCCCTTCCCCTGCTGTCTCCCAGCCCAGCCCCGCCCTGGCCGTTTGCCGTTCGCCGTTTGCCATCATCACCACCACCCTCTTTTTCCCTCCCCCATCCTCCGTCCTTCATCCTCCATCCTCCATCCCATCAAATCGCCATGATTCAGCTCTAACCATCGCCTTCCATCCGTCCTCCATCGCCATCGCCATCGCCACCACCGTCCGATCCCGATACCACATCGCACGCGTCCTGATTCATTCCCCCCTCCTCCCGCGCCTCTGCCACCACCCAATGTGCTAGCCCGCCACGGCGTCCCCGGCTGTTCCAACTTCTTCCACTCTTCCACTCTTCCATCCTTCCACCCTCACCTCTCACTGGGCCGCTCTCGCCTTCCACGTCTTCTATTTCTTTTCTTTTTCCTCGCCTCCTCCCCCCCTCCCCCCTCCCCCC
>LUFD01000167.1:0-12139 GCA_003025255.1 Cordyceps pruinosa
GGTTATTAATTTACTATTCTAATAAGTAAACTCTAACTATTTATTCCTTAGCTATAGCTAGTGGTGATAGCAATTTCCGAGTGACTTTAGTAGGGGCTAGAGCTACTGATCAAAATAAAACGGACCGGATCCCAGCCGTCACACTATAACAAATAAAACTAACAGCTATAATATCCTTACCTTAACTAGTAGCTATAACATTCCTATATTAACATTACTACTAATCCTCTAGGATATAATACTAAGCCCTCTAGACTTATAATACACTTACTATAATACCTCCTAAGTTAATTAAGCTGAAGCCCCTAAAGCTACTACCTAAACTGACGGTAATAACCGCGCCGAAGCCCTCGGTCGCCGTAGCCACGGCGAAGCCCGTGGCCACTACGGCGCCCACAGCTACCTCACGCAAGCCGAAGTAAATAGCGCTAGCCGACTTAGACAAGGCTACGGTCGACGCCTAGATAAAACGCACATAGGACAACACCGTAAAAGAAATTACATATAATACGCTAGACGTAACTACGGCCTACACTAAGATGGTTTAGATACTAGAGGAGATTAGGGCCGCTAATCTTAATAATATACCCCCTAGGCCGGCGTAGACACCTATACCCGACCTATATAGCTAAGCTATTAAGGACGTAGCTATACGTACTTAGTATTTTTTCCTTATAGGTAATAAGCTCTAGTAGTAATATATAGGCCGTAATTATCTATATATTACTATAAGCCTAAAGTTAACTACTATAATAGGCCTACTAATTATCCGCTACGACGTATAGGAGTCCCGTGTCCTACTACGTATAGGTATCCATCTTATCCTCTATATCCTCTTTAGGGACTAGATTAAAAACGTGGGATAGTAGGTAGAATAGCCTAAGATACAATAGGACTACGTCTATAAGGTCAAGCCCGTAGCCGCCGACAAGTAGCCTAAGGCTATTTACGCTACCTACAAAGAATAGAAGGCCTAGGGAATTATCAAGACACTAAAGTAGAAGCTACTAGTTCTTAACCCTAAGAAGCTAGCTAATAACGAGCGATGTGTAGGTAAGCTAGCTAGGTAGGATATATCTACGTTAGACGCGTACTAGTAGGAGTCTACTAACTTCTTAGTAGTCCCCTCTAACGACGAGGAACTAGATAATAAAGTAACTACGGTAGACACGGCAAAGCCGGTAGGGGATAAGTTTAGGACGGGGGACACCGTAGCTTAACCTAGTAGCTAGCCCGTAGAAGACGACGCTACTATAAGCTCCTCCGATTCAAGTGACCGCCCGATGATACACCGCCGCCGACGTAGCTTAGCCGCAATACGCCTAACCGAAATAGATACCGATGACGTCTTTATCGTGTCTATATTAGCCGTCTTATTGACGGTCCCGGCGTTAGCGGCCGGCCTAGGGACGCATATACCTACACTAATAGCCGGCATGTACCCTAACTTTCTCCTATATAATAGCGGCTCCTAAGCCTACTACACCCTAGGAATATAGTTACACTACTAAACCCCTATAAATACCAGGTAGTACGACTTTAACTAGAGCACTACGCTATACTACTACACCCCACCTATTACGGCGTGACTAAGCTAGTATAGCTATATAGGATATGGCTACGACTATATGAACTTAGATAACCGCGGTAGCTAGCCTACTACGGGGATGTTCGATAGGTAGTCGCTCCCTAACCTAACTAGCCCTATACATCTCGCTCTAGCTACACCGTACTAGTCCGTAGTGTCCCCCGCCCTTATAACTCTAGAGGAGGTGGCCTAGAGATATAGTAAGGCGGCCATCCTAGCTGTAATAGGTTAGCTAGCGGTCTACATCCCATTACAAGACTTCCCTTTAATAATACTTACCTTCCTCGCTTAATATAGTATCTAGCTATATATAATAGGACGTGCGTCTTAATAACTTATAGCTATATATATGCTCTAAGTACATACCCCTACTAATATAGCCGAGTAGTACACGTAGGTAATAGACATATAAGCTATTATGCGAGAAGACCTAGGCATCCTAGAGGAATACGCCTACTTTATCGTAGGTAATAAACGTAGCCCTATCTAGGATAAGAGCCCCTAGGAACTATAGGTAGCGTCGTAGTAGTTAGACCACTAGAAGCTAATATCTAGCTACTACTTCTAAAAGATAAGACATACTAATATAGAGTATAGAGGTATAATAGCTATACCGGGGGTATAATTACTAGGTAAGCTAGGAATATAAGATAGAAGAAATCTAATACTTTATTTTAACTAGCTTAATTAGGACACTTTAAGGAAGATATATACTAAGAGATATATTATTACTTTATTATTTGCTTAATCTAGATAGCTGCTAACGAGGTCGTTAGTATGACTACGACGGTAGATTGTCACGTGACCTAGTCACATCCGTAAGGGTGTGACTGGTCACATAGACCAATAGACACCAAGTTCTCTCCTACATGCCTCACACTGGCCATGCAGAACGGCGAGTCTCTGTTCGCTGCCAACTATAAAAGGAGCCAAGAATTCCTACTCTCTGCACTTGTGCTTCCATGACTACTTATTCAATCCTCTGATAACAAAGAAACTAGATATCATGAAGTTCAGCCTCTATATTTTCTCAGTCACCAGCGCGGCTCTTGTTGCTGCTACACCGCCCAAAGACGTCCTCACTAGCCGTGGAGACAGTGGGTGTACTCCATTGTGAGTTCTTTCTCTCCTGAAGCATCCCCTCTTCTTCCTTCGGAAATACGATCTCTGATAGTAAAAGCTAGTGAGGATCCCCACTGCTGCATCAATCGCCCCGTGTGCCAGTGTCTGGACGGCAAGTTCTATGAATGGAACGGCGACGCTCAGTGCCAGCCTCCTGGTGCTATCCTCGGCGACCGCATTCCTGGCAGCTGCTGCTAAAAGCTAGCTTACGATGATACTTGAATACAGACTCTTGGTAATATGGTTTGATTACAGAATATAAATTTATATGTCGTTCGCGCGCGCCTGTCCTTCCTCCGCTCTCCTCGCAAGCTCCCGCGCAACTCGTGTTCGCCCTTTTTGCCTAACGTAGCGGCCGGCATTAATTTTAGTCAACGAGAGATCCCTTATTTCCTCTAGAAAACTACTTCGAACCAAATAGGGGGAATCTTCCTGCATAGATTCTGGTCGGGTGTAGTGATGGTCAGCGCCGTAACATGAGGCAGTGCCAGCTTAGTAGCTAGGGGTTTCCAAACTTGACAAGAACTTTAGCGCAGTTAGTGAGGGATGCGACGGAGGCCAGCAGGGAGCCCGGTAAAACGAAAGATTTCACCATGTACTGGAGCAGTATAATTACCCGTAGCTGGCTCGCTGGCAATAAGGTTGGTCCGTCGGCTAAATCGTATGGTTGCCACGAACAGCCACTTACAACAGGAAGGTGCAAAATCTGTGAGGAGGAGACTGGACCGTTACTAACAAGGCTAAATAGAATCAACCATGAATAGCATAGCACGCGATGATGTCATCAGCACAGTAGCATTTTGCGTGGGAATTCATCCCTTGCGCACGTCTCTGCTGAGCATGAGAAGTCCACCCTGGTGTCCGTAAACACTTACAGCGTGGCTCAGAGGGGGCCATGTTGACAAAACCACTTTAATCTTAGTCGGCAACTCTATTTCTATATCCTGTTTCGGGATTGGCTCAGAGAAACAAGCTTGATTGGTGGCACGCGAGACGATGTGATGCCCGGCATTGTCGGGCTCCCCGCAATTCCCCGGCCGCAGTGTACGAAAATGGAAGGTCGTCGAGGCCTGCGAGAAGCGAGTGACCGCAAAACCGACAAGGTGTCTTGGGTTGTCTCCAGAAGAGAGGCTTGGCGTGTGTCTGATAGTAGCCACCTGAGCTCTGCCTCATTACTAAATCAACCGTGCCAACTCATGAGAACTCACCGACTAGCCAGGCCGCGTCAAACTACGGGCGGGACTAAACTGTTGCCCGTTGCAGGATAGCGACCTTCCAAAGAGGTTGCAAAGAAGGGGCTCCTTAATCCGGGGGCATACGTGAACACCATCAGCTTTCCCATAGAAGCAGACTGCCGTTGAAGCTCGTTTCCACCTGCTTGGCAACCCACAGTCACATTGCTTTTCGTAACCCCACGCCAATGGATCTTCGGAGGTTTTGTAGTTTCTAGCCTTGATCACACCTTTGGCTTCATAAACACCTGCCCAAAAGGCTCAAGACTATGCTCTTGCATTCACACGGCATAGTCCTCAATGTAGATTGTTACCGCCTCAGCTAGTAGTATCGGCAGTGGCGAAGCATGAGGTTGGTGTTTCCCTACGTGCCGCCAAGCTCAAAAGTATAAAGAGGGCGGAAGGCTACCTCTCAGGCAACTTGTCATGACAGTTGTCTTCATACTTCCGCTTCCTTCTCTAGACTAATATGAAAAGTCCTGCGGCCACTCTGGTTCTGGCCGGCTTCGCTGCCGGCTTCGTTGCGCCGAACAGCAGGGTCGCACTCTCGGCCCAGCTGCTCGCTGCCGAGAGCGCACCGAATGCCGTCTCCATGGCTGACCTGCAGGGCATGAAGCTGCAGCAGCGCGAGGAAGACATTGCCGCCGGCCTGTTTGACGTCGATCGTTACGCCGCCCAGGGCGCCACGAAGTGCTCCAACGGCAAGGCCGGCGAGTACAGCTGTCGCAACGTTGACCTCGCCGGCTTCCTGCGCCACCAGGACACCGGCAGCGGTGAGCGTCAAGGCAACGATATTTGGGGTGTGTATTCTTATGACCTGCTTGCGAAATATGAACTGGCGACTGACACTCTCTCTAGCCTGGACCTCCTCCAACGGCCGGGAATTCGGCATTGTCGGCCAGACTGACGGCACAGCGTTCGTCGAGGTGCTCAAGGACGGCAGCCTGCAGTACGTCGGCCGTCTTCCCACGCAGACAGTCGCTTCTCCCTGGCGTGACATCAAGGTCCTCGGAAACCATGCCTACATCGGTGCCGAGGCAAGCAACCACGGCCTGCAGATCTTCGACCTCACCAAGCTTCTGACGCTGGACCCCAACAACCCCAAGACGTTCAGCGTCAAGACCGACCTCGCCGCGCACTACAACGAGTTCGGCAGCAGCCACAACATCGTCGTGCACGACACCACCAACACCATCTCGGCCGTCGGCACCGCGCGCTCCGCCGGGTGCAACGCCGGCCTCTGGATGGTGGACGTCTCGGACCCGAGCAGGCCCAAGAAGGCCGGCTGCGTGGGCGAGGACGGCTACGTCCACGACGCGCAGTGCGTCATCTACAGCGGGCCCGACCAGCAGTTCCGCGGGCGCGAGATCTGCTTCAACTACAACGAGGACACGCTCACCGTCGTCGACGTCACGGACCGCGCGCGGCCCAGGCAGCTCTCGCGCACCACGTACAAGGGCGCCGCCTACACCCACCAGGGCTGGCTCGCGGACAAGGAGATGCGCTACCTGCTCCTCGACGACGAGCAGGACGAGCAGAAGAAGACGGGCCCGGCCGCCGACCAGAAGACGACCACGTACATTGTCGACATCTCGAAGCTGTCGCAGCCAGTCTTCACCGGCGTGTACAAGAGCCCCGCCAGGTCGATCGACCACAACCAGTACGTGGTGGACGGCCTCTCGTACCAGTCCAACTACGCCTCTGGTCTGCGCATCGTCGATGTTTCCTCCGTGACTCAGGACCCGACCGGCGCTGGGTTCAAAGAGGCCGGGTTTTTCGATGTCCACCCCGCTGATGACTCTGTCGGTGGCCAGGCCACGTTCAACGGCGCCTGGTCCGTGTACCCGTATCTCAAGAGCGGCTACATCCTCATCAACAGCATTGAGCGCGGCGTCTTTTCCGTCAAGTATACTGCCTAGAGATAGAACCATGCGTGGTTGGGCGAGTTGTACATAGTGCCCAAGCCGAGGGAGGCTTTACCCAATATGATTAAATATGATACATCTGTTATTTCTCCAGAACTTTTTCTGGCCCGTTCTTTGGCCTGCCAACAACGAAAGCAGTATGGTATATCATACTCAGAAACAGTTACAACGCGTTGTATGTCCATCTCAGTGACTTCTCGCGCTGCACAAGATTCCGAAGTTGATTGGACGCCCGTGTTGCAGCGCCATGCTTGAAAACACTATGGCAATAACGAAAAATGTGTTCCTTCCATATTGGCACAAGTTTGGGCGTTATCAGTGCACATGGCCGTTGCCAAGCGAGCGCCATGGCGATCTCTCCAACGAGCTGCCAAATGCGGCTACCAAGGCCAGCGCTTGGCCATGACGTGTAGAGGAGACCGCTAAAAATAAAGCGTGATGTTCCAGACTTCTAGAAGAACGTATAGAACTTCCCTATATGGCTTGAGAATTTAGACAACCTGTTAGAGTTACGTCTCCGCACTTCCGCCAAGAGAATCTACCGTGGTGCTGGAGTCCCCTCGGTACGGCCACGCAGTTGAATCAGTGCCTATGTAAGTGCAAGGCCGAAGCTGAGTATGGAGGTATTGCCGATATTCAATATATATCCCAGAGACTTAATTTGCCATCTTTAGCCCCGGCGGCAACCCAGTGGGTATGCTTCGCATGATGCAATCGCCGACCCTTGACTGTCATCGTCCGCACATCCACCTGCCCCTCATGGCTTACGACGAGCGCATCAGATGGATTTCCTTGTGTTGGGGGCGGCGCCTGTAGCTGTTTATTCCCTGGCGGGTAGGCTTCGTCTGCGCCGGGCTTGATGTGAGCAAAAGCTGCAGCATAGACGCCGACTTGGTGCCATTTGAGCACAGCAAGCTCCTTGAGAGACTTGGCGGCATAGATCCGCATCCTCGAGTCCCAACCAGCGGTCGCGAATATACGGCCATCGGAGCGGATAGTCAGGCTCTGCTGTCCGGAATGCTTCGTGTTCACCTCCTTGATGGGGTCCCCCCAGGCCTTGGTGCCAAGTTCTCGGTCGCCACTCCTCTTGGCGGCGGCAGCGGGTTGGCCAGCAAACAACGCTCCGATACCAGTCGTCGCCGTTACTGGCGCGGATGCAGGATCGTCCACCGCCGTACCTTGCTGTGCTGAGGTCGAAATGTCCGGTATTATAGTTTGCAGCGAAGTAGGTATGGGGTGCTTGACTAGTAAGGAGTCGGCCGCAGATGAGATGAAGTATTCACCTCTGGGGTCGGCATCTAGTGACAGAACCGGCTGTGCATGCGGCTGGCTGCGATACGTCGTCATCCAATCGTCTGTGTTCTCATCAAGAACGAACACGGAGCACATGCCGTTCTCAAAGCCAGCAACCAGAACGAGATGTCTTTCTTTGTAGAGAATTGCGAGCGCCATGGCCATGCCATGTTTTCCGCCGGGCTTGACCGTGTGAATACGCTTCTGGGTTGGCAGCTCAAATATGTCAATCTAGGGAGCACGCATTAGTAGTGGGAGAGAATGGATAACATTTCCGAGACACACCGATTCGGCTAACAGCGTATTAGGGACGGCGACGAGAATACTCCCACTCTCATCGTCCACCAAGGTCGCGCTGGCGCTTGGATTACTTGGGCATCCGGCAAACGCGCAGAAGTTCATCGTGTTAACATCTAGTACATGGAGTACCCATGGCTGCGGGAGCGCTTCTCCTGAATGCTCAAGCGGCGATGTAGCTACCAGGTTTTGCTCATCCTCTAACCGCAGCTGCCAGACAACCAGACGATGGTCTCGGCCGTGACTGAGTCTCGAATCAGCCAAACAGAACGTCCCGTATTATCCATTCCATCAACTCACGTTATAATTTTGTCACTCCCCCAGCCTCTAATGGCGAGTATCGCGTTCTCATGGGCCCGCCAGACTGCTTTGGGCCGCATGATGGCGAGATCCCACAGCATCACGTACCCGTCCGCGTCGCCCGTCGCAAGGCGATCGTTGCCGCGAGCAAATGCCGCGGCCTGGATCTGTGACTTATGGCCACGCAGAATATTTACCGGCGTCGGCTCAGCCATTGCAGCGGCGGAGTACTATCATCGAAAGTCACTTAATTGAAGCATTTTTATCCAATGCCGATGGTCGCGTTGTGTATCTGGCAGCTGCCTGGGCGAAATAGACCAACATCCACACAGTGTGTTCGACACTGCGCACTGTATCAGTGGGAGCATCATGGCCAGCCAGCGCTTAGGCGGCGTGATATTGGCACAGTCTGCACATGCGAACTAAATTCAACAAAAAATGAACCTCTCGCATGTTTTAAATTCCGTATCTACTTGCTTTTGTTGCGCAACCTGGTAAAGGGGAAGTGGCAGAATGCTCACGTGATTGTAGAATACTTCCTCTGCTCGGCTCTCCTATCCAGCCTCTCCTCAAACGGACCATGGTCCAGGAAATGAGGGGTGTCCCTGTCCCCGAAGAATTTGGAGTCGCCAGCTTCGACGGAAGCTCTGTCAATGATGGCCGTCTTCCCTCCTGCGCCAACGGGAAATTCAGCAGCATTCGAGAATTCCACGAAGCCCTGGTAAATGGAGCGAATCTGAACACCCAAGCGCGGTTACCTGAGCCGGTATTGGATCTTTTCACCTTCTATCGGCAATATGAAAGCGGATCAGTTCTTACGCATGGCGACCTGAGCAGCTTAAAAATTCTGGTTCAAGGGGACAAAGTAAGCGGAATAATAGATTGGGAGCTTGCGGGATGGTTTCCGATGTACTGGGAGTACGTTTGTGCTAACAATGTCAACATCAGAAACGAATTCTGGGAACCAGAGGTGGACAATTTTTTGGAGCCGATGCCAGAAGAACTCAAGATGGACCGAATTAGGCGATCATACTTTACTGTATGAGTGACCAGGCGGATGAGGCAGGCATCAGTGCTAGCAGGCAAGTTGCCATGTCTTTACCTAGCTTTTGTGAATCCTGACTCGGGGGAACATCTACAGCCTCAGTGCTGTCCTGTCCTGGTGCGATCGTTCGTTCTCCGGTCGGGATTCGTCGCGGGATTAAACAACACCCCGTATATGATGGCCACGCAACGCGCGTTTCAGGACGTTATTACTTCCCGGCTGTCAGATGTTCGCTAAGAGTTAAGGTTGTGTGCAGAGCGAGGATCCGAGTCAGATTTAGGTGCCAGCCGACACCAACCCGCGCGGGCTGGCTTATACCTGTAAGCCGACGATCAGTTGGCTGCGCTGCTAAATCGGGGAAACAGGACGCAGCCGTTGATGAAACAAGTGTCCGGACATTTTTCGATAAAATAGAAGTAGTTGTAATTGGGCCATGCCATTCGGGTCCAGACTCCATTGCTTCGAATTCTGCAAATGCAGCAGTTGCAGGCAAGTTCCTTGCAAGGTCTCTACCAGGTGCTGAGCGGGCTTGGTAACTGCGTTTAACGGCCACAGTAGCGGAATATGAAATGGAAAACTATGCTTGTCACTCTGCACAAGCCGTCTTTAAACCCGGTAATCAGATGGTAAGCATGTAAGATGGTGAGATGCCTTCCCCATCCGCCCCTAGGTACCAAATCCTTCATCTATAAATGACGTCCGGGTTATCCCTTCTGATCCGCAATCTCAAAACACTTCTGAATAACGCTTCAAGTTTCTGTCAACCTTATTCCGCCTCAAAAAAGAAAAGAACATGAGGTTCTCTGCCATCATCTCCGTCAGCCTCGCGGGCTTAACCTCCGCCCACTATGTCAAGAGCCTGACCGAGTACACCAAAGAACTGCCGCAGTGCGCGGTCGCGGCCATGAAGGTCGGCATGAAGAACCAGGGCTGCGACCTCAAGCACGTCAATGCCAAGGACTTTGACTGCATCTGCGACAACTACCTCGCCATCGACGGCCGCGTCTACGCCGAGGTCGACCACTCTTGCGCTGCCGGTGCGCTCACAATAATTCTGCCAACGAAAACACTTCACATGCTAACTGGAACATAAAACAAAAAAGATTACGCCTCTGCTGCCGGCATCTTGTGCGGTGCCTGGGAGGTGGAGAGCACCACCGCCTCCGACCTGCCGCAGGCCACCAAGGCCCTCGCCGACATTCTCGGCGCTGGCGCTCCCAAGGCGCAGGCGACCGCGGATGCGGCGAGCAATGACGACGGGGCGAGCCCGACCCCGGCTCAGCAGGCCAAGGACGCGGCGCCCGTCAAGAACCGTGCTCCCGTGCCGACCGGCCGCATCGCGCGCTCGTTCGGCGGTGCTGCGGTCGCCGCCGCCGCTATCAACCTCTAGGCGCAGGCCAATATGCTTGTTGCTTTTTGAATCACGAGGTATGATTTTAGATAGCCTCATGTAGACCCGCAAATAATGTCTTACATATATTCTCCCATGTCATGTGAACTCTCGCTTTTCAGCGACCCCCTTCCGACTACCCGTGTGATGACCCTTGGTTCCCTTGAAAGTTCATGCTGTAGCCGCCCGTGGCCTCGTCCTTGACCATCTGGAAGTTGTTCGTGCTCAGGCCAAACGGCTTCAGTATGCCGTCGCCCAGCGTGCGCAGCTTCCCCCACATCTCCGACATTTCCTTTTCCTGCGCCGCCTTGGTCCTGGGCGGCAGCGTTGTCAGCTGGACGCGCACCGTCTTGGCGTCGGCCGCCGTGAGGCCGGGCATCTGCGACAGGGTCTTGTAGTCCTCCTCCGCGCCGGACAGGTTGGACCAGCCCCCGGCTTCCGCCCGGGCACGGCCTCGCCGCAGGAGGGCCTTGATCCGTATGCGGCGGATGTCGCGCTTGGTGGCCTCTGGAACCTCGGCGGGTGTGAAGGGAGGTTCTGGTTGGTCCTCTGCGTCGGCGGGCTCGTTTGCCTCGGCATCCAATCTCGTGGTAGAAGAGCTGCCGTGATCCTCATCTTTGCGGTTCTCGTCCTTCTCCTTGCCTTTGGTAACCTCGGATTTGGCTGCGGGAATCAGCCCCAGTTCGCGCTCCATCGCGACGAGAGAGTCTAGGGAGGCTGTGGCCGCCTTGACAGCCGCTGCCCACTCCTCGAGCTTCAGCTGACAAGCGGAGATGTTGCTTTGGATGACAGCTTGCTCAAAGTGTCTGTAATCAGGACACGAGGACAATGCCTCCTCGTACTGAACGAGCGCGGCATCAAGAGCGCCAGTGTTGAACAGCTCGTTGGCTGCGGCTTTTTTCTGCGCCGACTCGGCGAGAAGCGCCTGTTCACATACAATCAGCACACAGGTATAATTATCAGGGTATGTCTGCGCATCAAAGACGCACCTTTTCCTCGTCCGCAGAGAACCGTGTCGGGCTGGCGTCTGCTTGCTCGGCGGTCTGCACTCCGCTGGCCTCTGGTCCTGCCGCCGCACCAGATGATTCTTGGGACGCCATGAACCGGTATTACAGGAAATAAAACGGCTTTCTGCAGAATAAATCCACCAAGACAAGGCCGACTCTCCCACCGAAGATGCAGGTGCAATGTCACGCCGTCCTCCGATCGGGGTGGCAGCGAGGTGGATCGAGGAAACCCCACCACTGGCGCGGAACTTGCATTTTCACCGTTTGAGTCATCACTTCACTGCGCTTCACTATTCCTCACAGCACGGCGTTGATTGAAAACCATTCCATTCGACATCCATTTCCACAATTCTATTCCACTCGCAATGGCTCCCAAAACCGAGTAAGTCCCTCCGACGCGCTCCTCACACCACAGCAATTGAGTGATGTGTGCTAACAACTCCCCCTCCGTCCTCAGCTTCCCTCCCGTCAGGGCGTGCCTGTTCGACATGGACGGCCTGCTCCTCGACACCGAGGACCTCTACACGCTCTGTGTCAACATGGTCCTGGACAAGTACGGCCGGCCGCCGATGCCGTGGTCCGTCAAGGCGCGGCTGCAAGGGCGGCCCGGCCCCGAGGCCAACAAGATCTTCAGCGACTGGGCACAGCTGCCCATCTCCGCCGAGGAGTACACGGCTCAGCTTTCTGTTTTTCAGCAGCAGCTATTCGGCACCGCCAAGGCTCTCCCCGGCGTCCCCGCGCTCCTCGCGAACCTCGACGCCACCAAGGCCGCCGGCGCTGCATCACCCAAGCAGCCGCACGCGGTGCACATTGCGCTCGCGACCAGCTCGCACCGTCGCAACTTTGACCTCAAGACCTCGCACCTGCAGGAGCTCTTCTCCGTGTTCCCCGCGGCGCGCCGCGTCCTGGGCGACGACGAGCGGCTCGCGCCCGGCCGCGG
>LUFD01000168.1:0-25383 GCA_003025255.1 Cordyceps pruinosa
GAGAGCGTCCGCCGCCGCGACGAGCTGTTTGCGCGACTGGCCGCCGCCGGCGGTGGCCGCGACCCCGCGCCCGTCCTTTCCGTGCCGCCCGGCGAGAGCGCGGCCTCGCGCGGCGCTGGCGCGCCGAGAACCATTGGCATCGGAGGAGGGCCGGCCTCCGCGAGAGCGGGCGCCGCCTCGAGCCACCGCTACCTGGACGACCCGCCCGAGGACGACAGCCTGCTCCAGATCATCGGCCACCGCATGAAGAACACGGTGGACAACATCGAGGCGCCCAAGTGGTTCCAGGACCTAGGGCAGGGCTTCAAGAAGCCCAAGTGGATGGGCGGCGGCGGGAGCAGCAGCGGTGGCGGGGGCCAAGAAAGAAGCGATATCCGAAGCTGGTTTGGCGGTACCAGTAGTAATAATAGTAGTGGTGGCGGCCAGATTCGATTGTAACCATAAGCTTTTCTCTTCGTCTTTGATTGTACTTTAGCGAGTAAGCCGCTTACTTTTCATTAGAGAACTATAGCGGTTACTTGACGAATATAATAGAAATATACATCATCAACACACAAATCAGAAAACAACATAGTCTGTATTTCGTTCCTAATATTGGTGGGATAAAAAGAACTCAAAGAGTAAGCCCCGATCACTCCTCCTCGACAACGACACCCTCCTCTTCCCCCTCCACCGGTCTCTCGAAGCGAATCCAGCTCCGCGCGCCTCGCAGGCGATAATACCCCGACGCCTCCTTCACCGCGCGCGCCCATCCCAGGCGCTCCCTGCGCCACGCATCCACGGCCCTGCCGCCGCCTTCCACGATGCCCAGCACCCCCGCCTCCTCCTCCCGCCTGCCGAGCACCCAGGCGTCGGCGCGCCGCAGCTGGTCCAGGTGCACCGCCAGCAGCGCGACGACCGACGCCGCGGCGCTCGCCGCCCAGAACACCCAGAAGCGGGCGCCGCCGGGCCCGTAGCGGCCCGGAATGGCCAGGACGTCTGCGACCACGCAGGCAGGGAGCAGCAGCGCCGCGAGGTACGCGACGCGGTCGACGCCGCCGCGCTCGCAAGCGCCTTCTCCCCGCAGCGCGGCGGCATCGCCATGGTGACGATGGCCGGCGAGGGAGGGGGAGGGCGGGGAGGACAGCTGGATGCGCAGCTGCGCGCGCTGCGCCAGGTCCGTCCACGCCGCCGGGCTCGCGTGCTCCACGAAGCGTCCCTGGCGGGCGCAGCACCGCGCGTCGTCGAGGTTGCGCTCGAGCGCGCCCACGTAGCGCCAGAGCAGGCGCCGGTCGGCCTCGCCGCCGCCCGGGCGCAGCGCGCCGAGGTGCGTCGCCCAGCGCTCGTAGACGAGCTCCGCGAGCAGCTCGTCGAGCGCCCCGTCCGGCACGCCGTCGACGGCGGCGGCCAGCTCGTCGTCGAGCGCTACCTGGACGGGCGCGGGGAGGGCGGCGCCGCGCTTCTCCACGTCGTCGTCGCGATAATGCTGCTGCGGCGGCGAGGCGCTGGGGGAACAGCGCGCCGCGGCGGTGGCGCCGTACCGTCCGCCGCCCATGGCGTGGTGCTGGTGCAGCAGCAGCGCCGACCGCCTCGTGGCCGCGTCCTGGTGGCGCAGCCGCGGCGCCGCGGGCTTGCGCGTCTTCCTCGGCGCGGCCGCGGCCGCCCCGAGCGGCGTGTCGACCAGCAGCACCGGCGTCGGCGACGACAGCCACAGCGCGGCCCGGCGCACCACCATGCGCCGCTCGCCGGCGCGGCTCCCCCCCTCCTCCTCCTCCGGATACCGCCACGTCCACCAGCGCGCCGCCCTGGCCCTGCCGCGCGGCCGGAAGGGCCTCGCGCCGCCCGGGCCGAAGAAGGCGTCCAGGAAGGCGCCGTCGACGCCGGCAAGGCCGCGCAGCGCGTCCCGCACGTCGACGCTGGGCAGCCCGCCACGAAGCACGACGAGCTGCTCGACGCCGGGGGGCTCGCCGCCGAGGAGCTCGGACCGCAGGTTGTCGACGGTGTTGAGGCGGTGCCGGTGGTGGTGCGCGTGCGACTGCGGCGTCCACTCGAGGACGTAGCCGAGGGGCCTGACGGTGTCGCCGTCCTCGTTGGGGAGACTTGGCGGCAGCGGCTTGCGACGACGTTGTGACATTGGGGTGTAGCTTTCTTATACGTCTTTTCCCAAGCTTCACTCTTACTTACTAGCGCGATTATGAGGGTGTCTTTTTGCTTGTCAAACCGCTGCGTAGCATCGTAAACCTCCTGAGAGGAAAATGTACCGTAGGGTCATCAGTATATTAGTACTCAACAACTCAGTGGGCGTGAAGCCCTGCGCTGCTGACGGTGATCACACAGCTGCCGCAAAGACGGGGCACGTCCCTTGACGACTCCAAATCATGCGACCGCGCGACACACATTTTTTATTGCTACCCCGATTTATGGCCCTTATTCCCTTCTCGACCGAAAAGGGCCACAGCTGTGATGCATCGCTGGTTCGCAGGCGATCATACGCCATGTCCAAGGTGGTCATGCGCCACAAGCCCCGTCACCATGTCACATAACCACTCGCTGGGAACGACAGGTGACAAATATTGCCCTCACTCTCATCAGATAAAGGAATAAAACGGAAGTCAAAGGCACTAATTGTGAGCAGAGAGAAGGGCGGCGGTTGACGTGCGTATCGATAGATTCAGATTTGATCTGCAGTTAACTCGAAAAACAAGAACTAGGAAAGCAGGACTCGAAAAGAAATACACCAGGTCCCATCTTGCCCCTCCGTTTGTTCCCAGAACGCCATTTCAAACATAAAGATTTCGCAGACACCGCCTTTTTCTCGTTTTCGTTGATTGCAAGGAAACCAATAAAAATCGGTACAGTTTGTGGTCGAGCCAAAGGATTTCATACTTTCGTACGGTAAGAGGTGAAATGACTGTCAAGCCGGGGCACCTCCACATGGCTACCATGCCAATCCATCGAGTCGTTACGAGCGCGGCTCATGTGCAAACGTAGAAAAACAGGCTGAAATACATAAAGAAGGAGGCCGAATGCAACTCTAATCACTCGAATGCAAGGTCGTGTACACATATCTGCTGGTGAGAAAGCCTGGCGGCAAGGTTTTCGTTCTTTGGCTATGTTTGAATGCCGTTTTGGTAGGTGTGGTGCTCCTGATGGCCGTGATCGTCGCCATCATGATGCAGGGTGACGCTGTTGAACTCAAGGAACGGGTCCGCGACTTCGTTACCGGGCGTGGATAGTCCACTGTCCAGGGGGACACCCTTCATTTGCTTCGCGCCGCTGATATCGACACTTTCGCTCTCCTTGACGTTTCGGAAGTTGACGGTATCGATACCTCGGCCAGCATGAGGGACGATGGGGGGCTTCATATGACGAATGAGAGCCCATTGCGTGGTGCGGAAGAAAGGATGTACTTTGATGTCGGAAGCGCCCGCTCTGGCGCCTAGTCGCCGGTTCTCATCCTTGATCAAGAGCTTTCGGATAAGAGATTTGCACAGACTACGGCTATGTTAGCATGGCTTGTTGCGACGCAGTCGATACACAGGCTGGGATGGTTGCTTACTTTGAAATCTGGGGCGCTCCGGCGTGGTCAGGGAAGGGAATGTCCTCGCGAAGAATGTTGGCAAAGGTGGCATTGCGATTCTTGCCCTTGAAAGGGGTAGTGCCGTAAAGCATTTCATAGATGAGAATGCCCAGCGTCCACCAGTCGACAGCACTGGTATGACCGCTACCCTTAATAACCTCTGGCGCAATGTATTCCTCAGTGCCGACGAAGGAGTTGGTGCGGAAGTTGGCGATGCATGATCGGGTGTCGATGGTGGGGAGGGCGTCGGTTCGCGCACCATTCTTGCCGACAATCATGGTCGGCTTGCCGCCGAGATCGGATTGTTTTGACAAGTCAAAGTCGGAAAGCATAATGTGCCCAGATTGGTGTAGAAGAATATCTGGGGGCTATATTAGACGGGTAATGAGGATTGTGGAATGCAGTCAACCTACTTTCAGGCTTGAGATCTCTATAGATGAAGCCCATTAGGTGAAGATACTCGAGGGCAGCTGTGACTTCGGCGGCGTAGAATCGGGCGTCCTCCTCGGGAATGCACTTTCCGGGGCGAGTCTGAAGGGCACGGAAGAATTCGCCACCACTGCAGTACTCCATGCATAGATAGAGATGATCCTCGGACTGGAAAGAGTGGTAGAGGGTGACGATGAACGGGTGGTTACTTGTAGCGAGAATTTCCTGCTCGGCGAGGGCTCTCTTAATCTTGTTGCGCTTAATCATTTCCTTTTTACTCAAGACTAGCAGGATTTATTAGTAGGTTACGAGAGACGGGGGAAGGAGGAAGGATGAGACATACCCTTCATTGCATATAGACGATTGCTCTTCTTCTCGCGGACAAGATAGACCTTGCCGACGTCTCCCTTCCCGATGAGCTTGATCTTGTCGAAGCTCGCTGGGCTAACTTCGACATTGCGGACTTTGATGGAATTGGAACTGTAGGTTCGGCGGAATGAGGCATTGGTAGCCTTGGGGGGAGGGAGAGCACCGAGAGTATCGTCTTCCTGCAAGCGGGCGGCGTGAGCTTTGGCGCTGGGGGAGGCGGAGGCGGAGCCGATGAGACCAACCTTGCCGGAGCCGGGGCTCTGAAAGACGGGATCCTTTCCGAGCTCGGCGGTGCCCGGACGCTCGCCGTCGATGCCAACGACCTTGTCCGCGTGGTTGACAAACACGCCCTGGGCATTGGGGGCGCTGGCTACCCTTCTCAGCCTGCGAGCCAGCTCCTCCTTGGTCTCCGTGGTGGCGTGCTCGGTAGGAGCGCCGTCGGGCCCGGAGACGTGCAGGGACGGGGTGTCGGGCGGGCTGGGGGGCACGGAGCCGTCGTTGTGGTGGCGGAGGCCGGGCTGGCCCTGGTGCACGAAGTAGGGGTTGGCGTGGGCGGTCGGGCTCATGGCCTCCTCAAGCTGGTTGCCCTCGCTAGCGACAGTATGGGCGCGGAGGCGGCCGACAGTGTTGCTGAAGAACTTTGTGTGGCGGGAGGGCTTGGGGCTGGCGATGCCGTCGGCGGCGTTGGGGGCGGTGCCGGAGGAGGCGGCCGAGGGCGAGGCATTCTTCTCCTTGTCGCCGGGGGCCGGGCTGTTGATGCGGAAGAAGTTGCGTAGTCGGTGGCTCACCTGGCCGGAGGCGCCATTGGGGGTTTTGGACGGCATGGTGGTGGGAAAGGGGAGTTCGTTCGGTCGACGGGCGGGAGCGCGCGGCGGGCGGGAGCGAGTAGATTTGTTTGCTGGTTGGGACGGTGTGTAGGAATCACGCAGTCGAGGCCATGATTTGTCGGGGAGGCGAGAGCGGGCGCGGGAGAGGGAGAGGGAGAGAGGAAGGCAAGCAGAGGGGGTGCCGGCGATGGTGTCGATGTTGGCGATGCTGCGAGTCGAAGCAGCGACGGAGAGCGATGCGGAGGGATGCGGAGGGATGCGGAGGGATGAAGTCAAGAGGGACGTGACAAGGAAGAGAAGAGGAACGGGAAGCGAAGCGAGCCGGTGATGGCAGCGAGAGGGGAGAAGTGGAGATGGAGGACGGCAGGATGGGGGGGGACAAGGGCGGGCGGCGAGACGACTGGTCGGTTCGAGGCGCCCAGAGGCGAATGAATTGGAGCAGTTGGACGAGTTGGACGAGTTAGACCAGTTGAGCACAGTTGGAGCAGTTGGGCCTGCGGCGGGTTGAACTTACTGAGCAATCAGCAATGGGAACTGGAGAGGTCGGGGTTGAGCTGTGGCTGGTGATGGGATGGTTAAACTGCCTTGCCTGGAATGCTTAAAGCCTGCCCCTAAATACACTGTATTCGAGTCCAGGGACAGGGCTCTCCTGGCTCCTGGCGAGCCTGAAAGGCCTCAAACCCGGACGGCCAAATGCACCAAATTCAACACACCAAATAGTTACAGTGGACGGTTTGCTCTGCAGAGGCAGCGCCAATATCAATCAAGTCGTATGTTCATGCGTGCTGGGCAAAATAATGCCTAATCATTCTCAACGAGACAATACCGCCCAGATGCCACGGGGACGGCGCATGCGGGTGCCGCAGCCACCAGCCGCCAACCACCAACAGACTCCAACTCGACAGCTGGGACGTGCGTTATACGGCAACCCGCTAGCTTAATACTAGCTGAGCCTCGAACCAGCAATTGAGTTGTCCATCCCAACCCCAACAGTACGACACAACAAGCAGAACATCATCACCCATCAACTTGCTTCTTATGCCATCCCATAGCAACTGTACCACTCACACAGCCCCTCCAACAAAGAAGCAATCCCGTCATCTGGTTTGTTCAACCTGGCATTTCCGCTCCTCCATTCCCACCCACTCAGCCCCAGCCATAGCTCAGCCTGGCTGACTCGATCTGCTTTGAAATGCACCCAATGGCCCCCTCTCCCACCGTGTCAGACACTCGCGTGCTCCGGCTTCTCTCCCGCTTCCCGGCTTGTGTGCTTCCTCTGCTGGGAATCCTGGTGTACTGACTCCTTACTCATGGTGTGGCGCATTGTCTGGATTTACATTCCCACCGTCGCGCGTCATGCCCTTCACTGGAAACTCAATAGCCATCGCCCACATAAGTAGGTAGCACCAGGGACCCAGGTAATCCCTCAAGAATGAGCCGATAAATCTGTCTCACTGCGCGCGGGCGCTGCTGCGTCTATGCTCTCACCCCCCAAAGGCACCCTCCAATGCTGCGAGCTGCGTTGCTGTGCGCAATGCTACTACTTCGAGTCCATAGGGCTGTATAAACATATCGCTGCAAGTGTGGTGAAATAGCCCTCCTAACCCGCCCGGAAAGGAGCCTCCGTCAGCCAACTACGTGACCCCCAGCCTTGCTCAGCCTTGGTCTTGCGCCGCGTAATGTCCTGCGCGGCTAAGCCCTGCCATCATCAAAAGTCCCGCAACAGCATCTCCATTTTTGGATTCTGTCGAGCCCAAGGACGCGTCAGGGCGGACTTCTGCCGTCTACACTGACGAGTGTCATATAATACGGCTGATAGCTCATGAAATACGGCACTTGCGTTTCCAACCGAGCTGGATGCTAGCCAGAGCTCAGAACCGAGCCTCTGCAGGTCAGTCTTAGAACAATATACCGTTCAACCCTACAACCCGACGCTAGGATTAGGTACCCGAGCTCATTGTCTCTTCTTACCTGGTTCGGTAGTTTGATTCTGACTTTCTAGGGTATCGGGGGGGTGCACCGTACTACTTCGGCGCCTATCTAACTACCTCTTGGCCATTCGCCCAAACGCCTGAGTGAACCCCTTAGCTGCATCATAAACCTGATTCCATGTCCTCATCTTCGGATCCATCCGACGACTGAGACTCTAAATTTTCATCCCGCCGCATAATAAGCTCCTTTAGTTTCTTCCTATTGCTCCGATACGTCAACAAATCTTCCACCTCCTGGTTCCGCGTCGAGGGCGTCACCTGGTTGCCATCTTCGTCTTTTAGAAAGTCGGGCACTGCCTCTGGGTCTGCCTCCAGCCTGGCAATCCAGTCCCAGCGGTTTCTGGGCCCATCCCCCACGTGCCAAGTCATGGGCACCAAGTGAGCCTGTTCGAGATGCTTGACCAGCGTCGCGCCATCGACACCGATATCTGGCGTGGCCGACATGTCACAGCATTTACCCCACAGGCAGCGGTGCTGTTGTAGAGGTCGGAGGTGGACCGCGTGGACGTGTCGGCGAAGCGTGTCCATGTTGTGCAGGTCCGCCTTGCAGCGATGCCATTCGCATAAGAAATGCGTGTATGTCGGCTTCAGCGCGCAATAGACCTCCCTCGGTGGCGGCGAAACTGGTCGCGCGACAGTCTTGCGGCGACGCTTTAACGAATAGTTTGGGATGTGCTTTTGCCTGCCAGGGCGGCCATCACGCGTCAACAAGGGAGCTCTAGCATCGCCTCGCATCTTGGCATGTGATGTGCTTGCCCTCCACCCCTTGGGGCGGCCTCTCTTCTTGGGCAGCGCTTCATCCCCTGGCGCGGTCGCATCTAGACTCGGGTTAGCCACGATTTCCTGCTGCAGCATTGCGACTTGTGCCTTTTTAACCTTTGATCGTCACCTCGTATTCGGAGTACTCGTTCACCTTGATTGGCGACGCGGTCAGTACCACGGATACCGCCGCTGCCGGCGTCGAGAGCGACGGCCCTCTGTGCATGGGCTGTGCAGCGGGAGGACCCGCCGGGCGCGCCTTCTGGGCATCTGCATTCTGATACGCAGGGCCGGGTACGGTAGCGAGTGGTGATGGCCCCTCGACACGAGCATCAGGACGGCTGGGCGTGACGGGCAGGGCGTATGCTCCGGGGAATGGCGCGTCGTGGTGGTCCAGGTCCATGGCGGCGCCACCAGCATCGCGCCCTTGAGTCAAACGAGTCCCGATAGGGCAGAGATGTTGGTTGGGTCGGAAATTTGACATGAAAACACCAAGCTTATCAGGCAGCGGGCAGGGAGCGCGTTCGGCCGGCGCCGCTGACCCGATAATAGGCAGCAAAAACAGGGCGAGGGTTGATGGTGGTTGGAGGTTGGAGGTGGCCAAAGTGGTCTAGCCCAGCAGTTTTGCAGCCCGCGGAGCGCCAGCCGCAGCTGTTGGCGCTTTGGACATCCACACTCGAACGAGCCAGTTAACCAGCCTCACTCCAACCCCAATTCACTCATCTTGATTCACACCGACCAGCCTTGATCGATTACTGGCCACCCTGTCTCTTTATAGTCTCCGAGCCCTTGGGCCCCTGCCCGCCCGGTCTGACTCTACGGCGGCGCCCCTCTCGTTTGTCGTTTGTCGTCTGTCTCGGCCGTTGAGCTCCATTCCCGTCGGCGAACCCTCTACCGCTGCAGCAGCAAACCAAGCAAAACCGAACAGCGAGAAAAGAATGGATGCAACCATGCCCGCTTTATCAATCGGGGCCATGGCGTGCTATGGTCCCGTAAATTTCCCCGACCACCGCCAGCACACGTCTGGAAGCTGTAGCCTGGTCGCTAGCCAGGAAGGCTGCCTGATGCCCGGGTACACCATGCGAGCCATCCCGAGTCACTTTCGCACAAAGAGTCACCGCACACGCACGCCCTGGCCAGGCTGACGCCAGACTCTACGTGTCGAGGCTACAACGACGTACGCCTCCGCAGACCGCCAGCTCGCCAAGCCGCATGTCCATTCCTCGAGCCACTGCTATCATATGCCAATCCTGCTTGGTGGCTGGCCGAGTTCGCATCTACCCCATCCCCGTCTGGCCGGGCCTTTTCTCCATCCCCATCACAAAACAAGTGCCGGATTAGGTCTGTTACATAGACGATCGGCCCCATTGTGCAGCCTGCGCCAGGTTCACGGCACGGGTGCCTGCCCTGCCGGCATCCGAGCCTAAGTAGGTAATATCCGAGGAGGCCCCAGGCATCTCTTTCTCTCGTCTCTCCATCTTCATACACCACCCAATGCTGCGAGATTTTTTTTTGAATGAAGCCCTACGCCATGAAGAAGTCCTATCCGGCTCTCTCCCTCAGAATACGGCCAAACTTCACACCACGAGGGGACGTATCGCACCTCTCCGTGACTTATACCATTCCCAAGTCCGCCTTGGCAGGTTCAAATCCTCATCTGAACTATACCACTTGGTTTGGTAATTTTTCCGCTCATCCATACGCAGAGTCCGACATATTCGCTACGGATGCAGTCGGACGCTTGCCCTTCATCTTCGTGGAGGAAACGAGCACCTTGCAGCAATGGCGCCTCGGCAGAGATCCTTTCAGCGACTTGACCATGAAGATGGACGTTTTCCCTCGAAAGGTTGATGTCCACACTCCACCCGGCCCAAGAGTTGATTTACGATCTGATCAAGGAGGGGTGATTGGAACTGGCGGCTGGTTTTTGCCCCAGGTTGCCCAAGGCAATTTCTATAACCATACTGTAGAATGGGATCTGTCTGCCGCACCGCCAGCGACACGTGCTGTCTGGACTTACGGAGAGGGACCCTTCCGCGTTGAGCAAATCGGCACCATCGATACCTTTGCACGCTCTGTTTTCATGGTCGGACCTATCCAGAGCTCCCCGCCAGGGCCCCAACTGCGCCCTTCACCCGGTACCTGTGCTACTTACTGGTTTGGGCATATTCCACCGGTTCTTCAGCGCTTGAAAGGCTTCAACACAGAATTATATACGCCGATGGCAGAGTTTTTTGAAGACACAGAAGGCTCGTATCGCGTTTTTATTCGAACCTCACCCCGCGGCTGGGGCGGTTCCAGCTTTCTCAGCAGCTATATCCTTGAATACAGTGACTCCATCTTGGAAGCCGCAGATGAGGAAATTACAGGCTTGCTTGCGCACGAAATGGTCCACAGCTTCACAGCTATGAGCAGTGAGGACAACGGCGACGAGAATGCTTGGTATATTGAAGGTAAGCGACCAGAGGCTTAGCTCAAGAGAATACTCTGTCTAACGTTCACCAGGTATTGCCGATTATTATGCAACCTTCCTACCCTATCGCTTCGGTCTCGCTCCTCCATCCTACGTGACCACGAGGGTCAACGCTAGCTTGTACAGATACTATGCCAATCCGGAAATCAATATCCCCATGGACGATGCGCTGAAATACTTCTTCACATCCTGGTATTCCGAGTGGATACCGTACGACCGGGGGTTTGTGTATCTTCTTCTGATAGACGACCAATTACGGCGCCTACCGGGGGAGCCAGATTCGAATTCTTCGGGTCTTTTCGACAAAGTCGTACTAGATCTTTCGGCCAGATGGCGGCGGGGCGAAAGGGTACAACAGAAAGATTGGCTTGCTAGTATCGAGTACTTCCTGCAGGGCAGAGTGGATTGTGCTGCTCAGCTAAATGCGGTCTTGACGGGTAGACCAATCATCAACCTTGCAGGCCGGCGTGTGGGATCGACAAGAAATGTGCTTCGCGAAACGAGGCAACCGGTCCTTCAGTTTGGATACAGCAGACTCTCTGTGTCGAGACGGATTGTGGAGGGCCTAGTTCCCGCGTCCCATGCAGAACTTGCCGGGCTGCGCAATGGCGACGTCATTGTACGCACGAGTTCGACTACTGAAGCTGCGCAAGATCCGCTTGCAAAATACTTTGTGGTAGTAGACAGGGATGGAGAAGAGTTCCGCATTGAATACTCTCCACGTGAGGACCGGGAAATACCATGTTGGTTGTTGGAAAGCTTCAAGGAGGACATTATACCCGCGAGCTTCATTCGCTAGATGTGTGCTTGCATCGTGTCGTGAAAGGCATCAGTTACGCCGGCCTACGAACTCGTTATCAGCGTCGCGCTTTTTTCTCGAATATGTACGCAATTTTATTTCACGAATGTTTAGAGGGCTCGACATCTAGAACACTTTCACTTCGACATGCTGTGTTGCTAATGACTATCAGCACCGCCTTGCAGATCAATGGTAGCGCTCAGCTGAAGCGGGCAAGTGGGCTTCTCATTCAGCCTCACTATTATTCCCGCCGCGTATTAGTCGCACTCTAATTTCTTATTTTTAGTCTATTTCCTGTCTTTTTTTTTATTCAGAAAATTTCCCCCGTCGAAGCCGCTCCTCTATCGCCCCATGACTGTGACAGAAGGAAAAACGAGTTGGCGATGGACACGCTCCTCCCGTTCCGGGTGAGCAGCGACCCCGGTGCCCGCGATACCCTGCAGGCCTTTGGGCTTGGCAATGCCACGCTCGACACCAGCCTGCGCGTCGTCGAGCCCGGCACACACCAGTGGCTGTCAGAGGACGAGCACGTTGCGGCCTGGCTCGGCTGGCGGCGTTCCGACGCGACGAGCTGGGTCGCGCCGGGGCGGGATGCCACGGTGCCAACGATTGACAAGCTGTGGTTCTACGGGCCGTCAGGCTCCGGCCGGACACTGCTCGCGGCGACTTTGACGGGGTGTCTCGTGCGGGGCTTGTCATGCGAGCCGCGGCATGCCGTGGGCTATTACTTTGCGAGCGACGGACCGGTTGAGAACGAGGCAGTCGCGTGCCTGCGGACGCTCGTCGCACAACTGGCCCAGCAGAGCGAGACTGCCTACGGCACTTTTCGACATTCTGTCACGTTCGGGGCCTTGCCCTCTGTTCCTCAATCTGCGGATGGTCAAGTGCGTCCCTTCGATGCGGAGAGCCCGGTAGATCTAGGCCATCTGCTGGAGGCGATGTCGCGCCACTTCACCAGGGTGTCCCTTGTGGTCCGTGGCGTTGACTACATGGATGCAGCCCTCGCGCTGCAGCTTTCTGCCATGGTGGATGCACCGGGCTCGACAATCAAGACAGCCTTCACGTCCGGCGACGGCGGCGGGCAGCAGGATGCCTGTATTCAGACGGTGTCGTGCCCCGTGGAAGTCGCGGCCGTGCCGGAGGACGTCTCGTTGTACGTTCGCAACGAGATGAGGCGACGGCTAGACAAGGGTGATGGCTTCTTGGAAAGCGATGCACGACGTAAAAATATTGAAGAATATTTATTGAGAAATAATCACGGCTCGTAAGTGTAGCCTTTGCGCTTCGAACAAGTGCAGAATGCTAACGCTAGGTGGACAAGCTGGCTCTGGGTAGTTACGACGCTGGATGACCAGTGTGATTTGCTACGACGAAATATATGGACGCCTTTCACAACACGCGAAGGCGAGGATAGCAGAGGGCAAATGCCAAATACTTCTCAACCCGCGTTTGATCCATACCTGGAACGCATCCTGCGAGACGACGACCCGATGGCCAAGTTCGTCCTCATCCGAACCGCACGTTGGCTAGCAATTTCGGAAAACGAAACAATGTTCCGTCTGACAGCTGATGAGCATCTCAAGGCCTTGAATGCTCTTTATGGAACGGAAAACGAGGAGCCCGGCACGTCTGGTCGCATGATCCACGCCCAAGATGTTCTCTACGCCTGCCGTCCCATTGTTCGGCTGGTCGACGCTGCCGACGGCTCATGCTTTCAGTTCAAGCACAAAACAGTCTACGCGTATCTCGTCCATATACTCCCTTCCTACGACATGCCACTGAAAGAAATTAGCTATAATGGGTACACAATGGGGCGCGAGTTCAAAGATTTCGTCACCACCTGCAACGCTCTTGCCGGCCTTGACGCAGCCTGCGCAGAGTCCTTGTTCCGAAAACTCCTCCGAGCACAGCAGCGCTCCTTTGGCCACGACGATGCCGACACCCTCTTCACGCAGGAGCACCTCGCCTCATTCCTCTGGGATCAGGGCCGCCTCGATGACGCCGAGCGGCTCTACCTCGACATCGTCCGCGGCTACGAGCGCAACCCCCCGGACGACCACGACCCGCACGACAACGTTCTTAACAGCCTGGGCATCCTCTGCAAGCGGCAGGGACGGTACGACGAGGCCGAGCGGCACTACCAAGCGGCGCTGCGTGGCCGCGAGGCGCGGCACGGCCCCGCGCACGCGAGCACGCTGCACGCCGCCGGCAACCTCGCCCAGCTCTATGCCGCGCAGGGCCGGGCGGCCGCCGCGCAGGCGCAGTGGTCGCGGGCGCTGCCGCTGTGCGAGCGCACGTTCGGCCGGCGCCACGCGACGACGCTCGCCGTCGCGTACAACCTGGGCCTGACGCACAAGGACCTCGGCGAGCACGACGCGGCCGCCGCGCGGCTCGCGCGCGCGCTCGCTGACCACGAGGACGTGTACGGGCCGGCGCACGCCAGCACGCTGGACGTCGTGCGCTCGCTCGCGCACTTGTACTTATTGCGCGACGAGGACACGGCCGCCGAAGCGTTGTACGCGCGCGCGTTGACCGCGTACGAGGCGCTGCAAGGACCGGCTGGCGAGGACGTCTTTCGCACATGCCACAGCCTCGCCAAGGTCTACCAGGCGCTACACCTCATGGAGGAGGCTGAGGTGATGGCGCTGCGCGCCCTGCGCGGCTTCGAGGCCGCCGGCGGCCTGGAGAGCGCCGACGCGATTGACGCCGCGTACACGCTGTTCCTCGGGTACGTGGAGGAAGAGCGGCTACGCGAGGCCGTCGCGCTGGGGGCGCGCGTGCTAGCTAGCATGGACGCAGCAGCAGCAGCAGCCGATCATGGCCGTCGCGAGGGCCTCGCGGCCTCGGTGGCCGACAATATGGCGCTGGCGCACGCCAAGCTGGGCGAGCTCGCAGCGGCCGAGGCGCTCTGGCGGCGCGCGTACGACGGCCACGCGCAGCAAGGAGACGGCGGACGCGGCGCAGAACTCGCGCTCGCCGCCGCTAACAACCTCAGCCTGCTATACATGCGGCAGGGGCGGCGCGCGGACGCGCGGACCTGGCTTCGGGAGGCGCTCCGGGGCTACGAGGCGCTGCAGGGGCCGCGGGGCGACACGGCGATGCGCATCGCGCGGGATCTGGAGAACGTGGAGGAGGGAGCAGGATGGTGAGATGGATGGGAGTGGCTATCGGCGACAAGGGGAATGAAATCGCCGGCGCCGGAGAACGTTGACGTGATCAAGATGGCCGCAACGATGGCCGTGTAAGTGGATGCGACTGATTGCATACCAAGAACAATGGTATGAATCAACGCTCCTCAGCGAAGGTATAGCTGAATGTATATCCAACATGCATATACCATCTACCGTTCTTCCCTCTCTTACGTATTGGTGTCGTGGTGTGTCCGAGGAGTCGCATCCTTCGAACTAAGCGTTGCCGTCGTGAGATCGCGACAGTGCGGGGAAATGCTGCCACATCGGCCAAGAACAAGCATCAAGCCTCGGTAACATTTCCCTTGGGCTAGAATCAACGACGGACATGTAAGAGAACCCATATTCATCAGCAAGAATGATACAAGAAACCCCCGGGATGGCTCCATCCACGTCAAACGCCGCTCTCTGGCGCCATTTGTCGTCATCCGGACATTTGTAAGCACCAGCCAACGACGTCACCTCGATATCCTTATATAGCGGCTCCCCGGAGAGCTTCCATCCGATGCTGCCGGCCATCCTCTACTCACACCAGCATCTCCATTCCGCACCACCTAGTAACACCAGCGCCGTCGTCATGTCCGCCCCCTCCTCTCCCGCCTTCTACGCTGTCGTGGTCGGCGTCGGCTCCGGCACCGGCGCGTCCGTCGCGCGGCTCTTCGCGCGGGGCTACGCGGTGGCGCTGCTCGCGCGCAAGGAGGCCAGCTACGCGCCCGTCGCCGAGGCCATCGCCGCCGCCGGCGGCGCCGCGCTCGGCATCGCCACCGACGTCTCGGACGCGCGCTCCGTCGACGCCGCGTTCGCGCGCATCGCGGAGCACTGGCCGAAAGCGAAGCTCGCGGCCGCCGTGTACAACGCCGAGGCCGGCTTCTCGTACAAGCCCTTCCTGGAGCTGGCGCCCGAGGACCTCGACCGGGCGCTGAGCACCGGCGCGTGAGTCTCTCTCTCTCTCTCCTCCTCCTCTTTCCCTGGCGGGGGACTGCTCGTCCGACTCTTTCTGACTGATGCGGGGGCGGCGCGCAGGAAGGGCCTCTTCTACTTTGCGCAGAAGACGCTCCCGCAGCTCCTCGAGGCCGTGGACGCGGCGCCGGCGCACCCGCCGACGCTCATCGTCACGGGCGCGACGGCGGCGGTGCGCGGCAGCGCGCGGTTCGCCGCGTTCGCCGCGGGAAAGTTCGCGCAGCGCGCCATCGCGCAGTCGCTCGCGCGCGAGTTCGGCCCCCGCGGCGTGCACGTCGCCTACGCCGTCATCGACGGCGGCATCGACACCCCGTGGGGCAAGGACCGCGTGGTCAACGACGGCGTGGCGGACGGCAAGATTAGCCCTGACGCGGTGAGTGAAGCCATCGTCTGCTGCTTGTTCTTTGGAAAATTGGCTAACGATGCGAGGTAGATTGCCGAGAGCTACTGGTATCTGCACACGCAGCCTAGATCGGCCTTCACACAGGAACTTGATCTGCGCCCATTTGTAGAGAAGTTTTGATGTGGCCTAACATAACTACAATATCTAACGAATGGGACATGATAACCAATAATATAAGAAAACATCAATCATAAATTTGCTAAAATCGGCTTTCCGTCGTACGCTCCGCGATAACCTGCCTTACACTTCCGTCTCAACGTCTGGTTTGCGGCCGTCCAGCGCCGTGATGTTTCTGACCTTGCGCGCCAGGAACTTGGCCTCGTTCTTGGCAAACTGCACGTTGCGCATCGGCCGCCACTGCATCAGACCCCGCTGCTTGCGGTGCAAGTCGCGGCTGTTCTGGCGGTACTCCTTGATTGCCGAGAGCGGCCCGTGGCTCTTTTTGGACGCCTCGGTAGCGCCCGTGGCCGCCGTCGCGTTGGTCTCGAGCGATGCGCGGCCATTGGCAGAGTCATTGAGGCTGCTTCCTGCTGCCGCGGTAGACTGCAGATCCGACGTCCTGAGTGCTGACTCGCCAGTCGCGGAGCCCACGCTGTCGCTGATGTCTTCCTCGCTTTCCGCATCTTCATCGTCTTCATCATATTCAACATCGTCGTCATCGCCATCGCTGCGTTTTCTGCCCGCCATGGCTCGAGAAGGATCTTCTCCAAACGCGCTGGTCCAGTCTGTGCCATCCTTGGCCAGCCATCTCTTGCGCTCCTCATCGCTGGCCTGCGCTAGAACATCACGTCCTTGCGTCAATGAGTGCTCATGAAGCTCCTTAGTCAACGGCGGCACCTCAGTCTTCACTTCCTTCTCACGGACCCCCTCAGCGTAGCATGCCTCCCAGGTCTCAATAGTCTCGCGGGAATCATTGTCGCTGACGAAGCGAATGTGGTCAGAGTCTGTGCCTGGTGAGAAGCGGCCGCGGAATTTCACGCGGCCAATTTCTTCGATATCAAGGTCAGGCACTTCTCTGAAGTTCTCTTCAGTAATGTAGTTTTGCGAGAGACGCAAGGAATTGTTGCACTTCCAAAGAGGCACGTCAAACTCTTGCTCGCTGCAATCCGTAAGATCCTTGAGCCAAACAGCGGCGAAAGCCTCCGAATGCCTCTTGCCGACGGGATGGAACTCGAGGAACACAGGTGACCGATATCTATGGCGAACTGGGAGCCGGATCTCCTGGCTGTTTCCATTACCGCTCACGTCAAACATCATGTTGTTGCCCTCTTTGGCTGAGCATGCGCGTCGGACGCTGGCTGTCGAGCCACCTGTACGCAAGCGCAGCTTAGCCTTGGGAGCCGGGGCGTAGCCCACCGTCTCGATTTTGTCGGACGTGAACTCAAACGTGCCAATCTCCCAGCCCATCTCGGGTGGCGGCAGGCGCAGCTCCACGGACTTGAACAAGAGCGAGATGCGCGCGCGACCGAAACCAATGCCACCATCAAGAGGGTACCATCGCGTGACTTCGCTGCTTGTTTGCAAGATGTCTGATACCTTGAGCGGAACCACACCGATGAGCGGGTCGTGCTGTCGGTGGCGGGAATCGCGGACCGCGATGGTGACGATGGACGATCGCCAGTCACGAATAAACTTTTCTGTGCCTGCGTTGAAGATGGGCTGCGAAGAGACGACCTTGGTTCGGGTCTTGTAGGCCAAATCGTCGTTGATGAGAATGGTGCAGTAGGAGCTAGGGAGCTTCTTGCTTTCGGCCTCCTTCACCTCACCAGCTTCGGGGCGCGCTGGTTCGTATTCCTTACCCTTCCGGTTGCCGTCCGAGCCGCGGATGTTGGCCAGTTCCAGACCGACGATCTGGTGGACAACAACGCTCAGGATACCAGAGGGCCAGAGCGGATCAGGTGGCGTATGCAGAGCTGCTTCACTTTCGGCCGTTTGAGGAACTGCATTTTGACGTTCCGCCATCTCCGGCCTATTCTTCATGTCGTCAGGCAAGTTCGGGTTGTTCTCGTCGGTTCGTAGGGCTTTACGGAAGAGGGTCTTGCCAAAGAATCCCACTTCCCAGTGCAGTTCGCCCGGCATGGTACTATCCGCACTCATTCCCTTAAGCTTAGAAACTTGAGGGAAAACCTTGCCAGGGTGCTGAATGAGCTCCTGGATGCTGAGCTCGACCTTGCCGACGACATCGTCGGCGGAGGATCTGTCGCTATCCCACAGCTCCACAGAGAGTTGCTCGTCTGCTTGAATGATGTCAGGCGTGACCAAGAGACCACAGCTTTCCCCAAAGTATGGATTGAGGTCATCCTGAATGACGCGCGTGCAGAATTGCGGCTTGGAAAACTTGCTCCAGCAGAGGGTAATGTACGGGTCTGAGCCACCGCCTTTGCTGCCGCGCTGATCCTGCTTGCTGAGGTCCACTGCTTTATGTATGCGAATATACAAGACACCCATCGCGATGGTATCTTTCTTGATGTCATCGCCGGTAAGCATGCTGCTAACATCAAGAGTCAAGCTCTTCGGGGCGACATACATGGACGCCGCCGCCGAGATGGCCCAGTTGACAAAGTTGGAAATGAGAGGCAGGTTGAGGATGTTGACTCCCTTTTGGATCATTGGAGTACACCCGGCCTGGACTTTCGGGACGCCCATGAGGGTGACAGTCATAGTCTTGAGGAACGGCGGGTCTGGTGTCAGCTGCAGTCGCAGGCGAGCAGTGGCCACCAGGCCTTGCAGCTCAACCCAGACTGGTAAAGGGACACCAAAAAGTCCACGGATACCGAGGTAGAAGACGAGCTGCATACCCATGTTGCGCGCTTTGGAGGCGACGTCTTCGCCCGAGGGCTTTGCGTGATATGCAACAGACACCTCCATATTGTAGAACTCGCCAGCCTGCTCCATCGCGGCCCTCTCGTTGGGGTCCATGGTCTTTTCATTTTGTTTCCGGATGTCGTCTTTAATATCCTGTACATGGGAGTCTGGGAGAGCACGCATGTTCAAGATGCGAAGCGGGTTGCTGCCCTGGTGGATATCTGCGACGCGGATGTTTTCGATAATGCCGGGGACGGAGGCTGCCATGACGTCTTCTAGTCTAGCCATGTGTTAGTTGGCTTTCTTTCTCTGCATCTAGTAGACGAGGGGCGGGTTTCAGCTTACGTATCGCCAACGGCGGCAAAGACCTCGGGGTTAATGAGGCCCCATATGATGCCGATAGCGGTGTTCATCCACTCGACGGATTCGGGAATGAGATTGATCGTGGCTGTCTCGCCACGGGCCTGCTCGCTGGACCACTCGGCGTTGCGGCCCTGGCGGATGAGCTCCTTGCACCAGAGGTAGACGCCAGAGGCGATGCAGAAGCCGAGAGGGATCAGTCCGAGGAGCCTGCCGCCGAAGAACCTGCCGATAAAAATGATGGCTACGAAAATACCAACGCACAGCCTATTGGCACGGTTCTCGAGACTGGCAAACATGGGCTCGTAGCTGACGGAGGGGGTCTTGTAGAAGAGGACCGACGTCTTTTCGCTGCGAATGGGCACATCCGAGGTCGTTCCCTCTTGGACAGGGTCCGGAGGAGCGGAGATATCCATGGTCTCACGGTATTGCTCGCGGGACATGTCCATGGGCTTGGGAACGGTGGTGTCTTTGCCGAGATTCTCGTTGGGGATGGACATCTGGAAACGGGATCAGAAAACTGATTCTTGCTGTATGAAAGAAGACAAAGATAGCAACGTACCTGAGGGTCCTCGGCAGCCTTTTTAAAGTCGGTTTTGGCATCGCGAATCTGGACGTCCTTGCCGGTGACGGGATCGCGCACCCATCGGGCGTCTTTGCGCTCGGCTTTCTCGTCGCGCTGCTGGTGTTCCTGGACCTCGCTATGCTGTGCGTTGGATTTCAGACTGGCATCAATCTGGGCGTCGCGCTCTCGCTTCTCGCGGTCGAGCTGCGCCATGAATTCCTGGATATTGGGGACGCGGTTGCGGCCGGAGTAGTGCTGGCCCGAAGGCACGACATGATTGGGGTTGTCCATGGGGATGGGCGGTTGTAGATGGACGGAGTTGGCGATTCTGGTCTCCTAGTGTTGCGTCTTGGAAGACTGCCTGCGCATTGGGTGGGCGAAGCAGCAATTGTGTCTGTTTGCTACCAGAGAGGAGGTATCTTGAAGCTGGCGTTTGTGTTGGCGACTGCTGAAGTTGCAGCAACCAGGATAGGGAGCATCAATGGCGAAGATTAGAAGGGAATGATTAAAAGAATTTGGTAGAAGAGGGAAGAGAATGACAAAGTTTAACAAGACTCCTGTAGATGCAGATCAACAGGCAAAAGGCAAGCTCTCCCAGCGTCTGTCCATCCTCCATCATCCATCATCCATGACGTATTTACAGTGGCCCCGAAGCCGCTAAAAACGGCCATCCGCACGCTTGTCTCAGGCGGGTCCGGAGCGAGCTGCACAGGGAGGCGGGCTATCTTGTTCTACCTAATGTTTTTGTTTAATTATTCTAGTCATCCAATTGCACTCTATTATATTCATTAAATCAGTACCATTCATTTTTATGCCACGTCACCAGACAAAGGCGTGCCGCTGATGGCCTCTACACCCACCTCGGTCGATGAGCATCGAGGTTCTGTGGGGAACTTCTCCCTCCGCCCTGAACTGGAATTGCTGGACGCCAACCAGAACCCGGGCAAGATTGTCATGCTTGGGGCGAACCTTGTTTGCTGGATGGACCGGCGGACTGTCGAATCTTGGCTTTTTCAGCTAATCTGGGTTCTTTGCTTTGGATCGTCGCCGTTCTTGCGTAATGGTCTTGCTCTGTTCGCCCAGCTGAATGCCCACGTCGCTGCGAACATCTGATCGAGATGCTCGGGATTAAATTCATAGATTAACATTCATCCAACTCATCCAACGGTAGAATAACACAGATTGTCTCTATAGAAATTGCCGGGTGCAGTGGTATGTCTATATGGGCTAGCACAAGCCCCGCTTGATCTCGATCTCGTGGCAACGTCACTAGATGCACCACGTCTTCCTTCGCCATCAACCTCCATCTTTATTCATCTCGAAAGAATCCAAAGAGATTGGCTTCGCTAATCTAGCATCTCTGCATCAATTATTCATGCTATTCGAACATGTATTCAGCCTAGCTGCACCAAAGGGGCATGGCCCAAACATCAGAGGCCCTGGGCAATTTGACCTGTTTGACATGTCTGGCTTGTTTGGCCACTCATCAGTCTGAACCTGCAAGTGAATTGCGATCAATCTTTGCTCTGCCTCTAACAAGTGCCTAGCACAAGTAGATACCACTAGTCTATCCGACGAAAAACAAATTCCACCCGAAACCAGTCCGCCATTCTATTCCTCCCCCTCTAAACACCTCTATCCAGCTCCTGCTCAGAACCACTCAACATGAACATGTCGGGACCGTTTCGTCCAACCACTTCCGCCTCGTCCAGACTATGCTCTCGAACCTGAACCAACCGGTCGGCCGGTAAACTCACGACGCCCTGCCGCATATCCTCCGGGGCGGGCCGGCGAACGCAGCGCCAGCGACTGCAGCTCGTCCGCAGCGTCCATCGCACGCACCTCGCCGAGACGCGAGGCTCGCCGCTCCGCCGGCGCGTGCGTCGCCGTCACAGACGCGAGGGGCGGTGCGCACGCGGTCGCCAGGAGCTCCATCCACCGTGCCGGCTGCGGCGCCTTTGCGAGACCGTTTGCCGTGCCGTCGTCGCGCCGTCGTGTCGGCCGGCTCTCCGCCGGACGGTCGCCCATTTGCAAGACGAGGCGCGCTACTCGTGGCAGCTTATACCACGTGTCGATAGAAGGCTGCGCCTGGTACGCATCGTAGGCGCTCCGGGCGTCCAGCATATCCACAAGCTCCGCCACGAGCTCCGCCACATTGGGCGCCCCCGACTCCAACGCGGCCCCGTCGTCGGTCAAGCTCCCCCTCACGCCTTCCATGACCGCCATCATCAGACCGAGGGTGACCCTGCCCACGGGTAGCCGCATGCCCCAGGAGCGCTCGCGGTAGCGGTCCAGCACGTCGACAATCGACGACGTGGCGAGGACGAACGGGCGGAGCACGCAGAGGAACAGCGGCGGCAGCACGGCCTCGCCGTAGTCCAGGAGCGCGCCGACCAGGTGCGCGCGGCCCGCCAGCTCGCTCGCCTTGTCTACCAGCGCTATCTCGGTGTAGCTGCCGGCGCCCAGGCGCGTCGCGCGCTTGCACAGGTCGAGCACGAGCGCGTTGGCGTAGCAGTACACGCCGACGGCGCCCGCGAGGTCCGCGCGGAACGGCAGGCCCGCGTACGCGCAGAGGCAGAAGCCAACAAACGACGTCATGGCCGCCTCGGCGCGCAGCATGTAGTGCGCCGTCGTGTCCCAGTCGCGGAACACGTCCCGGTCCTTGCGCACCAACCCCACGTACGCCAGCTTCTCGCGGTTCTGCAGGAACACGCTCGAGTGCAGCGCGTCCCGAGCAAGCGCGAGCCACTGCGCCGCGTCCTCGCCGCCGCCGCACTCGGCCGCGCACTCGTCCCAGAGGTCGCCGATCCGCCGCCCGAGGTAGGCGGACGACTCGAGGGCCGCTACGGGGAGCAGGAACTCGTCGACGCCGATGCAGAACGCGAGCAGCAGCATCAGCGCCGGCCGCGCGGTCACCGGCCCGGGCAGCCACTGCTCTAGGAACTGGATGGCGTCGCGGAGCGAGTAGAATTGCTCCGCCGCCGGGGCCGTCTTGGGGAACTGCTCCGCCGGCGCGCGCGCGATCATGTCGGCCTCACCGGACAGCTCCTCCGCCATCCACCGGCGCGTCAGCTCCGCCACGCGCCGCGCCGCCTCCTGCAGGTCGAGGGACCCGGACCACGTCGCGGCGCCGGCCAGCTCGTCGATGAACGACCCGCCGCCCTGCACCAGCCGCGCCGCCCAGGGGCCGCGGGCGCGCAGTGCGCCGACGGGCGCCACGCTCGGCGCGAAGTGCTCCGCACCGTTGCTCTCGCGGACGGGGTTGTCGGCAAGGACGCGGCGGGTGTCGCCGCGCAGGAACGCGACATCGTACCCGACCGTCGAGACGTAGTCCAGGGTGGACTCGAAATCCCCCGCGCTGGGAGTCCCGTTGATTGTGGCGGCTGGCATTTTTGAACGTGGAAGGCTGCGCGTGTTGCTATTTCCTTTTTCTTTTTGGTTCCTCTGCGACACTGCAAGCCTTGTACTTGCGAGTTACGTGGCGCGGGGGGTAGTGAATGTATAGGATCTGGCAGAAGTCGAGTTTTGGTCTCGGTGAGTACGGGGATTTCAGCGTCTTGCCTTATTCGATTAAGGAGACCAAGAATAGAAGAGAGAGAGCCGAGAGGCAGCAGCTAGGGCTTCCACGGTTGCAGTGCATTCCACGTGCCGAGGATCATAACAGTCTCTGAGCTATGCCTATTGTCAAACAGGCATCGTAAGAGTTCGATGGAGAGGTCCCCATCTGTCAATACAGGGACCTTCCCTCAAGCAGACCATTTACTATGTACTCGGGGTCCCATAAGTATACCTGTTGGTAATAAGCGATGGACACCAGGGAAGAGCGCCAGAGCACAGATATCTCCTGGTCGGCTGAACATTATCGTCAAGCCACCGTTTTACGATGCGCCATCCACAACAGCTTCCTACATGGAATCGGCTTCCGGTTCGCCATTGCGAACCTCGTATCGCGTTACCGGTCACGACAGGTCCCGGAAAGGTCCGAGTTCTTCATAACAGCGAACATATTATGAATGTGACATGATTTGCGGACTCGGCCCGCTCCGTCGTCAAGGGAAAGGCGACAAATCGAAATGGCAACGGCCCACACACACGAATCCTTGCCGTGGCACGCATCCGTTTCTTCATGTGGCATAACTCGTGCAGAGTGTGGCAGCACAAATCCAAATGGTGCAATTCATTAATACCCCATCGCGACGCCCATTTTCTCTTCTGGGAGCTGGAGATGAACCCGCAGTCATGTTGTAAGCGAGTCCTGTGAGTGGTCCGTCTCTCTTGCGTCTGGCAGTCTAGTCCAGCCACGGGTAGGGATATTCACACATTCACCTCACACCCTCTGCAGCCATATCCGTACACTCAGCAGCCAGGATTGCATGGTATGCACCCTCTCTACGCCTGCATGTTTGACATCAGCCTGGCCTATGCCCGCCTGCCTCTTCCTCCAGCCCCCAGCTCGCCGAAGCCGCTTGCTTGAAGCCCAACCGATCAGCGCTCGTGCATGTATAGCATATGGTCGCTGCCGCTTCCGCAGCTCTATAAGTAGCAGCCATCATGTCCCCTTCAGAAACCAGAAAGCCTTCCTCTTGAACATACATACCCTTCTCTGCCCCAGTCTTCCATCAAAAGTACAAGTCCGCCCATGTTCATTGACATGGAGAGCCTACCCAGCCTCGATGTGCTGTTCGCGAAGCCCTGGCTTCTCCTCTTAGCCGCCTGTGCCGGGCTGCTGCTCGTCAGCCGCCTCTTCCCGCGGCGCCGGGCCGACGGCCTGGTGCTCCCGCCCGGCCCGCGGGGCCTCCCCGTCATCGGCAACCTGCTGGACATGCCCACGACGGGCGGTGAGGAGCCCGAGTTCAAGCAGTGGCTCAAGCACAACGATCTCTACGGCCCCGTCAGCTCCATGCGCATCATGGGGCAGACCATCATCGTCATCCACAGCCGCGACGCCGCCCGGCAGCTCCTGGAGAAGCGCTCCAAGAGCACCGCCTCGCGGCCGCACATGGAGTTTGGCCACCGCATGTGCGGCTTCAGCAACCTGCTGTCGGTGCAGAAGTTCGAGGAACCCAGCTACGTGCCGCGCCGCCGCCTCGTGCACCAGTACCTCGGCACCCCGGCGGCGTCTGCGCCGTACAAGGGCCTCCTGCAGGTAGAGGCCGGCAAGCTGCTGCAGCGGATCCTCGAGTCGCCCGCGCATATGATGGCTCACCTCCAATAGTACGTGGCGAGGCCCGCTTCCGCGCCGACTTCCCATCTAGGGGGATGGTGCAAGGGCATCCTGGACACTCTTCTCCATGGATCGTCCTCCAAGGCATCCAGCAGGCTAACACGCATCACCGCACAGCTACTCGGCGGCCGTCGTCCTCGAGTCCGTCTACGGGTACACGCTGGGGCCCCCCTCCGACAACGACCCGGTCGTCACGCTCATCCAGCGGATGCTCGACAACGCCACCGACGCGTTCCTGCCCATGGCGTGGCTGGTGGACGCGGTCCCGGTGCTGCGGCACCTGCCCGAGTGGATGCCGGGCGCCGGGTTCGTGCGGACGGCCCGGCAGTTCCGGCAGACGTGCGAGCAGGCGGCCGACAAGCCGTTCCTGTTCGTCAAGGCGCAGATGCGCGGCGGGCGCCACCGCCCGTCGTACGTGTCCAACATCCTCGACCGCGACGTGCACCCCGAGCGCGGCGACGACGAGCACGACGACGACGCCGACGTCAAGCTGCGCCAGCGGCCCGCCACCGAGGACGACATCAAGTGGACGGCGGCCACCATGTACGGCGGCGGCGTCGAGACGTCCTCGTCGACGCTCGAAGCCTTCGTCCTCGCCATGGTGCTGTTCCCCGAGGTGCAGCGGCGGGCGCAGCAGGAGATTGACGGCGTCGTCGGCGGCGCCGGCCGCCT
>LUFD01000169.1:0-21090 GCA_003025255.1 Cordyceps pruinosa
CCCCCCCCCCCCCCCGTTATTATATATACATATATTTTTGCACGTATTTGCGCAAACTTCTCATACATGTTGATACCCAAAGGAACTTGAGATTTATTCTTTGTTTCGAAAATTGTTATTTACGGCCGGAACTTACATACAGATTCACATCTCTGCAGCGCGATACTTTTTGGAAGCGGACGAATACAAAGAAAAACACAAGTGCGCCTTATACGCATGACTACTACTAGCCTGTGAAGCCTCTTCGAAAATGCTCTGCTTGATCCTTCCGCGTTGTCCCGCGGGAAACGATGGATGCAGCGAGGTTGCCCGGTGCTTACGGTCCGGAGTCGCGAAGCAAGTAAGCACAAACGGCTTATTCGAATATATGAGACGCAGTCACTTTGTTCACCGGTGTTTCGTTTGAGTTTCTTGCCCTCGATCGTGTAGTATTACGCTGCCTTTGCGTTCACGGACCACAACTACTTTTCACGCCGCAGAGATGGGCGGCGTCGTAGCAGGTGTATAAAAGAGCGCAAGCTCCCGCGATGTCAGGTCATACCCAAACACCAACTTGCACTCCATCTCATTCCTTGCACGCCTCAGCATGAAACTCCCCGCCGTCACCGCCCTCGCCGTCCTCGGCGCCGCCCAGGCCGCCACCGTGCCCTCCGGCGGCAGCGATCTGGCGCGGTGGACGGCACGGACTTGTCGTGGTGGGTGGTCGACGTCTACATGAACACGGCCAACGCGAGCGACTACTACCACAGCAACGACGCCAGCGTGAGCCACTCGAGGGTCTTTAACCAGAAGTCGCCGTAAAAGGACAGCGGGATCAAAGGTCCTTGGCCGTTCACGGCACTTCGACTTGTATATAGCAGAATGCTGGCTGCGTGACTTTGAGGTGAAAACGATGCGGGCGGGGGTATTTGTATTCGACGCCTTGCTGGCCAGTATATGATACAGAATGGGTGGTGTCCGATACTCTATTGTACATTTTATTCTCCTCTCCATCTCGATGCGTACATGGCGCGCCCTTCGCATTCTCGGTTCGGGAAACTATCTCGTGCGCTCGCTTGGGATTGTCGTAGTCGCTTCTGGTGACGTCGGGCCAGGTCCATATGCACGTCCATGCATAGACGTATACATGTTGCGTCATCGTCCTCCTCCGATCAACGGCCTGTCTCTCCTTCTGCCTCTCCTCCTCCCCTCCTCGTCACAGCCGCCCCTTGGCCAGGACCGGCAGGTCCATGCCGACCCTCCGGGCCGACAGGCGCACGCGCTCCGCCTCGTCCATGTCCATGCCCGGGTTGTAGCGCTCCAGCAGCGTCGCGTACGTGCGCTGCGCGCGCAGGTACGCCACCAGCTCGGCGGCCACCGCGGGCGAGGCGGCGGCGGCGGCGGGGGACGAGGCCTGGGAGGAGGAGAAGGTGGTGCGCAGCTGGGCGTGCAGGGGCGAGCGAGGCGCGGCGAGGATCGGCCGCGGCGGCAGCTCGCGCAGGAGCGCGCGGTAAAGGGATCGCAGGTGCGCGGGCGAGGATGTCATGTTGGATTGGGCAGTTCGTGCCTGTTGTGTTGTGTGTGTGGACGTGGTGGTGGTGGGATGATTAGGTAGAGAGATGGTCGGCATTCGGTCGCCTCGTTGAGAATTTTATCCACCCGCCAAAAATGTAGCTTCGCCTGGATGCAGGTCAGTGACAACACTGAACGACGCTGAATTCAGTTGTAGAAGCCCTCATGATATGTTTATTTTCACTCATATCGCCAAGATCTTTGCACGAAAATATATTAGTATCCTACTCTCGCACATTTACATCCACAAACTCCTCAGACACGGCAAGACTGCACGGCCTCATCTCACACAAAAGAACAATCATCTCTATTATCCTAACTAGATCTCTTCCCTCCTTCCATCCAAGCTTCCAGCACCTCCACCTCCCGCCGCCCTCTCACGCCTGGATGTTGAGGACCTCCTGCACCGCCGCGAGCACCTGGGCGTGCACCGGCGCCGGGGCCGCGACCACGCCCCTGTTGTTCGCGAGCGTGCGGCCGGCGCCAAAGTCGAGGCGCCTGCCGTGGATGTCTGTGACCTGGCCGCCGGCCTCGCGGACGATGAGGTCGCCGGCGGCGTGGTCCCAGATCTTCTCGCGGTACGCGGCGGACACGGGCAGGCGCAGGTAGATGTCGCCGGCGCCGCGCGCGATGGAGCCGTACTTGGCCTGCGAGTCCATGCGCACGCTGGGCGCCGTGACGCCGAGCGCGGCCGCGATGCGCGCCTGGTCGCCGTGCGCCGAGTGCGCCGCCTCGACGCTCTCGCAGAACGTCGCCGCGCGCAGGTCCGTCAGCGGGCGCATGCCGATGGGCTTCGCGGGGCCGGCGAGCGCGCCCGCGGCGAGCGCGCGGCTGTGCGCGCCGTGGTGCTGCACGGCCGCCAGCAGCACGCCGTGGCCCTCGGCGTCCGTCTGGTCCGCGCCGCTGCCGGCCGTCAGCCGCGCGCCGTCGTCGACCGGCAGGTTCGGGCACCCGAGCACGCCGACGCGCACGTCGCCGTCGACCATGAGCCCGAGGCACACGGCGTACTGCCCGCCGCGCAGGAAGCCCTTGGTGCCGTCGATCGGGTCGATGGTCCAGACGCGGCCACGCGCGCCGCCGGGGCTGTTGCCTTTATCGATCAGGTCGAGCATGGCGTCGGCGCTGGGGATGGCGCCGCCCAGGAGCGCCTCGGCGTCGGCGTCGGCGAGCGCGGTCGAGCGCACCAGCTCCCAGATGGTGCCGCGCAGGGCGGCGTCCTCGCGGAGCTGCGCGGCCTCCTCCTCGGCGACGATGGCGTCGCCGGGGAAGTTGTGCCGCAGCGCGGCGATGATGAGCGCCTGCGCGCCAAAGTCGCCAATGGTCACGGGCGACTTGTCGTTCTTGTCCACGGTGCCCTTGGCCTTTTCGTGGAACACGCGCTTGGTCAGGAGCGCGGCGCGCTGCACCGCGAGCTCCGCGACCTGCAGCTCGCGCTCGTACCTAGGCGCGACGACCATGGTGGCGGTGGGGGAGGAGGAGCAGGAGGTAGGGTGTGGTGAGGAGGCGGCGCGGCGGAAGAGGAGGTGCCCGGACAGCTGGACGAGGCGCCGCGGCGAGACGAGGGACGCTATGGCGGCGAGGGCGGCGGGAGCGGCCGGGAGCGGCGGCTGCGCTGCGGCTTCCGTCGTCGGCGGGTGCGGGCTGGTGAGGCCGGAAAGCGGCGGCCGGGGGATCCAGAGGGCGAGAAAAAGGGCCGCAAGAGCGAATGCGACGCCGACGAGCAGCGCGGAGCAGGAACGGTAAGAAGAAGACGGCGAGGCCCTGCGGTCGCGGGGTTCTGGACGAGGTGCGGGACGGGCAGGCATGCAACACAGGCTCTCGTACGATGCGTCTGGGAAAAAACCAGGGAAAAGTTAATATGGGTTACGCAGCTTCTGTGTAGTGTCCACGGAACATCGGCCGACGGGCCTGACCGGGACCCCGGAGTCTGACGTACCAGAGAAAATCGCGCGTCGACGAGGGCAGAGGTTCTGAGATGTTGTGGGAGTGTTGGATCTCACTCCGAGCTGCGTGATGGTGTGCTTAGAAAGGGTGGGTGGGGTTGGCCGGCTCGTCAGCCAAGGGCTTGTCAACAGCTTCTAGGTCACGGTCCAGCCAAAGCCGCTGAATGTTGATAAACAAACAATGGATTTGCATCGTTCAAGACTTTGGTTGCTCACAGGGACGCGCTGCATCACAATCATGCCCGCTCTACCGCGCCTCGAGAAGAAGTCTTGTATGTATGCATCCATGTAAAACGCTTCAACATATATAGTACAATATACGGGACAACCGTTGCTCTTCTTCCTCAGCTCGCTTCTTTCTCTTTCGTCGCTTCCGGCCAACATCCAGAAAAATAAACAAATACACAGAAGAGCACCCAGCCCGCCGCAACCCCAGGCGCTCCCTCTCCGCCGACACCCTTTCCTCCCCTACTTGATCTTCTTCTGCTTCAGCTTGATCGTCTGATCATTCACAAAGACGCCTTTACCCTTGTACGGCTCCGGCGGCCGCCACTTGCGCACCCGGCCCGCAAACGACATGAGCACCTCGCGCTCCGCGCCCTCCAGCAGGATCCTCGTCGGCGCCGGCGTCGTCACCGTCACGCCCCGCGGCACGCCCTCCTCCACCGGGTGCGTGAACCCGAGCTTCAGGCACAGGAACTTCTGCCCGGGGTACTCGGCCTTGCGCGGCCGCTCCTCCACCGCCGCGCGGTACCCGACGCCCACCAGCCGCAGGATCGCCGTGTGGCCCTCGGAGACGCCCATGATGTGGTTGTTGAGATACGCCCACGTGGTGCCTGCGCCGCCATTGTCAGCATTCAAAAATCCATATATTCCTTTATCTGCTCTTGTCGTCTTCTTCTGTAGAGAGCAACTCACCCCACATCGCCTTTTGTTGCGAGACGTTGGCGTCGTCCACCGATAGCGTAACCATGTTGTTCTCGAGATCTTGCTCCATTCGTACAAAGTTGGGCACGTCCATGCTCAATTCTCCTACTCTCAAATCCACCGTCAGCAAACTTCGCTCTCTCATGCAAACAACCACGAATCACAGCCATTGGCCACTGCACAGGCTGGATTCTCTGCATTGTAGGGGTGTGCGACTAACCCAGAGGCCCCTTAATCGTTATCGTTTTTGTGATCGTGGGCTTGTACGAAGTCATGCTGTTGATCGCTTTCGGCTCGCCCATGGCCAGCTCCACGCCCGGTGGCACGGTGATGGGTGTGCGGCCAAGCTTCGAGGGCCGTGGTCCAGTCGTCGAAAACTGTCGCGCGATCGTGGCTGCGGCAGTCGATTGCCAGGCCGGTATCAGGAAGCCGGGTAACGACGCAGCCGGGACCGATGCCGCATACAGCGCTTGCCGTAGCGCCGCCGTTTTTGCCGGCATAAACATTGCTGCTGTCGGAATTATCTGCCGTCGCAAACTTCGTCACTCTGCTTCTGTCGTCCTGGAAAGGATAGCTGCCAGGCAGCTCAACCTTTTTAGTCGCTTACTCATCACGTCACGTGCGCTCCGTTGACGGATGCTCACTTACACGAATGCCAGCATGGCTGCATCACTTTATGAATTATGAATTCATTATTAACCGCAGAATACACAACTGAGTGATTAAATGGTACTATGGTACTCGTATTTGAATTGGTTTGTACAATTATTACATGAATTGCACGCACACTCGAGGATATCTAAAAACCCCTGACAAAGAATTACTTCCACTGCCTCGAAGTGAATAGTCACGAACTAGAACAGTATCTTCTCTTTTGGGTCGAGAAACGCCCCTAGCTGATATTCAAGGCTGGGAATTTACATGGGCTCCTCAGCGTCGACGGGGATTTCCTCCTCGTACTCCTCCTCCTCGTCATCAATACCAGCGTCCTGGTACTGCTGGTATTCGGAGATAAGATCGTTCATGTTGGACTCAGCCTCAGTGAACTCCATCTCGTCCATACCCTCGCCAGTGTACCAGTGAAGGAAAGCCTTGCGACGGAACATGGCAGAGAACTGCTCACCGACACGCTTGAAGAGGTCCTGGATGGAGGTCGAGTTACCAATGAAGGTAGACGACATCTTGAGACCGCGAGGGGGAACAGCGCAAAGGGCGTTCTGGATGTTGTTGGGGATCCACTCGACGAAGTAGGTGGAGTTCTTGTTCTGCACATTACGCATCTGGTCCTCGACCTCCTTCATGGCAACCTTACCACGGCTGGGGAGCTGTTAGCTGGTGTCAAACGATGGGGGTGCGCGGGTGTACTTACAAGATGGCAGAGCAGGTCAGGTAGCGACCGTTGCGGAAGTCCGAAGCAGCCATCATGTTCTTGGGGTCGAACATCTGCTGGGTGAGCTCAGGGACGGAGACGGCGCGGAAAGAGTGAGCACCACGGCTGGTCAAGGGAGCGAAGCCGACCATGAAGAAGTGAAGACGGGGGAAAGGAACCATGTTGACGGCAAGCTTGCGAAGGTCCGAGTTGAGCTGACCAGGGAAACGCAGGCAGGTGGTGATGCCGGACATGACGACGGAGACGAGGTGGTTCAGGTCACCGTACGAGGGGTTGGACAGCTTCAGGGTACGCATGCAGATATCGTACAGGGCCTGGTTGTCGATACAGAAGGTCTCGTCGGAGTTCTCAACGAGCTGGTGGACGGAGAGAGTGGCGTTGTAGGGCTCGACAACGGTGTCGGAGTTGCCCGGGGAGGGGACAACGGAGAAGGTGGCCATCATGCGGTCGGGGAACTCCTCGCGGATCTTGGAGATGAGCAGCGTACCCATACCGGCACCAGTACCGCCACCGAGAGAGTGGGTGATCTGGAAACCCTGAAGGCAGTCGCAGCCCTCGGCCTCACGACGAACAACGTCGAGGACCTGGTCAACGAGCTCAGCACCCTCGGTGTAGTGACCCTTGGCCCAGTTGTTGCCAGCACCGGACTGACCGAAAACGAAGTTGTCGGGGCGGAAGAGCTGGCCGAAGGGACCGGCACGGACAGCGTCCATGGTACCAGGCTCGAGATCGACAAGGACGGCGCGAGGAACATACTTGTTACCGGAGGCCTAGGGCAAGGTCGCGGTCAGTATCCACAGTCAAGGGAAGCTACGCGTTGTGCGGACAGAACAAACCTCGTTGAAGTAGACATTCATGCGCTCGAGCTGGAGCTCGGAAGTGCCATTGTAGACACCGCTGGAGTCGAGGCCGTGCTCGCCAGAGATGGTCTGCCAGAAAGCAGCACCAATTTGGTTACCCTATCGAGAAAACATTGTCAGGACCGAGACCGCCACGATTTACCACGGAGTAGAGCGTCGGAAGCTACTTACGCACTGGCCGGTCTGGAGGTGAACCTATGGACGGGAAAAAACGAAACTCGTTAGCAACAATTCATGATATCTGAAGCTCTCGACGGCCCTTTCGCTTCTCGAAAACAAGACGTTTGTGATGGCCGAGTACCCGGCGGGGTACCACTCAGGGGCTTCCCAAGCTCCCAAAACGCGTCGAGGAGGGGTCGAGGAGAGCTGCGGCGGGGAGAGGAACTCACAATCTCACGCATGATGGCGACTTGAAGATGTCAAAAAGAAGCTGGAGAGGGTTGAATGGGGGATGTAAGAGCTGGACGGGTATCGAGAGACCGGGAAAGGCGTCAAGATATGTGGATGCGCGAGAGAGGAGAGAAGGTCAGGGAGGAGCCTGGAGGTGTTGATTTTTTGGGTGGGAGAGTGGGAGGGGTGGAAATTGGTTCACCGCTACGATGCAGGCTGGGAAGGAGCGGGCAGAGGTGCAGCTGGGCGCTGGCAAGGGCCAAAGTCTCCAGTAACAAGGTAACAGACAGGGCCAGACGGCCAGACAGCCACTCACGCTTGTTTACTCCCTGGCCAGCCGCTTTTCCTAAACAGGCTTGGCGCTAAGGCAAGGCACCACCAATCTCAACAGAGCCAAGTCCGTTGGAGGCGTCCCGATCCCGGGATGGTGGGATGGTTTCGAGGAATTTCGGTGCCATAAAACGGACGGGCCGGTATGATGCTGTGCATTGGCCAGATAAAATATATTCCGGTCCGTCACTTGCCTCACTCTCACATTTGCCTCCTCTTCCTCCTGCCACGCACCCCGTACCGCTGGAGATTGGTCGGCGGGGCTCACTTGCGAGATGAAGCTCTGGCCCCACTCATTCACCTGTCTCACAACCGCCTCCAGCAACCTCAGGTGTTCAGGCAGAAGCTTTGCCTGGCAGATATCCGTGTCATCCATCTGCTACCGCATCAATGACAACCGCGAAATTCAACTCCACACGGCAAATGCCGAATCAAAATACAGAAAGAAGTACCAGCAATCCCTACCAAGTATATTCTTAGGCAATGACAAAAATCTACCATCATGATATTCATACCCCATGTGACGCCCGTAAATGCATACATACATCCGAGGCCCAGCCCCTCATCAGTGCTGCTTCACGACTCCCGCTGCATTGGCCTGTGACGCGATCCTCTTCTTGTACTGGTTCACATCGCCGTCAAACTTCTCTACCGTGCCGCCATCACATACCCACAGCGACGTGCACACCATTTGCAGCATCGTCACGTCGTGCGAAACCATGAGCACGCCGCCCTGGAAGGCGTTGAGCGCCTCCGCCAGCGCATCCATGGCCTCTATATCCAGATGGTTCGAGGGCTCGTCCAAGACGAGAATGTGCGGGTTCGTGAGGGCCAGGCACGCAAACGCCACGCGCGACTTTTGGCCTCCGGAAAGCTGCTCCATCTTCTGCAGGCCAGTCGTGCCGGTGATGCCAAACGCGCCGAGCTGGCGGCGGTACTCCTCGTCCGACCTGCCGGGGTACGTCTTGGCCATGAAGGAGACGGCGCTGACCGTGAGGTCCAGCGCGTCGATGTGGTGCTGCGCGAAGAAGCCGATGCGCAGCCGCGAGTTGGCCGAGATGAGACCGCTCAGAGCCGTCAGCTTGCCAATAAGCAGCTTCAGCACAGTCGTCTTACCCGCACCGTTGGGCCCGACGATGCCAATACGAGAGTCGAGCTGAACGTCAAGGTCCACATTGCGCAGCAGGATATGATCTTTAGAGTAGCCAAAGACAACCTCGGACATTTGGATAATCGGAGGCGACAGCTTCTCCACGTCAGGGAAAACAAACTTGACGCTGTATTCGGCCTCGGGCGGCTCCAACACGGGGAGCTTCTCCAGCTTCTTGATGCGGGACTGCGCTTCCGACGACTTGGCGGCGTTGTATCGGAACTTGTCGATGAAGGACTGCAGATGCGCACGGTACGCCATCTGGTTCTCGTACTCCTTCTTGGCAATCTTCTTGCGCTCCTCGCGAGTCGCGTAGAAGGAGTCAAAGTTGGCTCCTCTGTAGTAGTCGAGACGCTCAGAGTGCTGGTGGACAATGTCGGTGGCCACCTCGTTGAGGAACGCTCTGTCGTGGGAGACGACGAGGACTGTGCTGGGGTAGGACTGGAGGTATTCGGAAAGGAAAGTGATGGAGGGCACGTCCAACATGTTGGACGGTTCGTCGAGAAGCAGCAGGTCGGGCTCGCAGAAGAGGGCTCGCGCGAGAGCCAGACGCATGCGCCAACCACCGGAGAAGGTCTTCGTGGCGAACTGCTGACGCTCCGGGGAGAAGCCGAGACCGGCGAGAATGCTGGCAGCGCGGGACTCGGCCTTGTCAGACTCCATTTCGGCGAGCTTGCCTTGAACGTCACCAAGTTTTGTGTCCATGGTTTCCTTTTCGCGATCGAGCCTGGCCGCATCGGTGGATGTATCGGCGAGAGCCGCACGCTTAGTCTCCAGCTCAGCCAGACCCGCCGTGAGCTCCTCTTGCTCCCTCATCAGCACCTTGCGCCACACATCGGCGTCGAGAACAGCTTGGATAGCGGGCGTATCGTCACCAGTAAGCTGTAGTCTGTTAGCTTGGCACCCACTTGGCAGACGACATCCAGGCTTGCACTCACTTCTTGTTCGACGTGAAGAATGGAAATGTGGGTGGGAATGGCCACCTCACGCCTTGACAAGGCCCGCAGGAGTGTAGATTTACCAACACCGTTATTACCAACCAAACCGTACCGGTGGCCGTACGCGAGCGTGAGGGTGGTGTCGGTGAGGATGCGCTGGGCGCCGATGGAGACGTCGATGTTGTCGAGCTTGATGTCCTTGGTCTTGCTGGCGCCGGCGTTGCCGATCTGGAGCGGGTTGACGGCCATGTAGAACTCCTCGTACGACTGCGCGGGGTCGGCCTGGTCGAGCAGCCGCGACGCCTCGTACTCGACGTTCTTGTACTGCTTCTTCTGCTGCTTGGCGGCGATCTTGCGCTCCGCCTTCTCGAGCTTCTTGCGGTCGACCTTGGACTCGACCTTGCGCGCGTTGGCCGACTCGAGGTCGACGCCGCCGCTCGCCACGGCCAGCGTCGACGACATGTTTCGCTGCGTGCTGACCTGGATCGTCTGGTCGAGGCGGCGGATGGCCAGCGGCCCGTGGCGCTCGCCGCCGTTGGCCACGGCGTACTTCTCCACCCACCTCGCGACGAGGGCCTTGATCTTGTCCTGGAGCGTGTCGTCGGGTTGGGCCGCCGCCGAAATCAGCAGCTCGGTGATGGTGTCCGCGGCCTCGGCGAGCGGCGAGACGGCCTCGGCGCCGTCACCCTCGGCGGACCACGCCAGCGAGGCATGGTTGAGGTAGCCGACCGAGTACTCCGAGACCACGGGGTCGATGTTGGGGATGGCGGCCTTGATCTCGGCCTCCATTGTGTATTTGTATGATGTATCGGGCGACCCGATACTTGGTGACTGCGTCGGCCTGTCGAATCGTCTCCCGTCGAGCTGCGCGCAATGTGACGGAGCAATTTTGAAGCCATTTCCAATTGTGGGCCGTGACCACTGAAGAGTCACCCCGCCAAAAGCTGCCCCCACCACGACGTCCTCGATACAGGAGAACTTGCAATCTTTCTTCAGGCTTTTTCTTCTGTTATTTTCGGGAGGTGGGTTGCAAGTGCTTCATGTTTTCTTTCTTTCAAGGAGTCGTCGTTGTTGGCTTCTGTATTGATGTGGACACCATTACCCTGCTGTTGGTCGCTGTAAGCAAGAATGGAGCAAGGAAAGCCAGTAATGGCGACTAATAATTCATTGTAAATCAGAAAACTTGCGAGGTGTTTAATACCACGAAAAATGCATTCATGAAAGATGCTGTATGCGATGGACACTGAGCCGCCGCCGCTTCTTCTGCCGCGCAAGGGGCAGGCGATGCACCACCCAACTGTGTTAGCATCATCAGCCGTTCTATATGATGGACTACTCGTTCTCCCATCAACTTCTCTATCGAGTACAAACTATGGTGCGATCAATGAAGACGCTTGAACTATGCATTGGTAGAATGTTCACAGCGGGATATAAAATAGCGGGAGAGCATTTATATAATCGTAAAGCGTTTAAGCTAACAGTCTTCAAAAGTTGTTCTTCACATAACATCGGAAGCAATTCATTTTCATTAACATTGTCGGGCAAAAGCCCAATTCCCAAACTCTGCGTGAGCCTTGAACTGTTCGCCAAGCTCAAGTGAGCAGCCACCTGCTCAACACGAGCCCAAGAACGCCCAGTACAAGCGACCAAGCCACCAGCTTCTTCGCAACCTGCCAAAGAATCTCCCGCTTCAACACGGCAATCCACCGCAATGCGCTCGCCTGGTCATTGACGTGCGGGAAAGGCACCCCGGGGGGCTCGACGCCGAGGAAGCGGCACAGCGGCTCCCACCCGTCCTCGTACCGGTACACCAGGAGCTGCTCGGGCGGGACCAGCCGGCGCACCATCTTGTAGTGCTCGGCGTGCTTCTCCGGCAGCCGGCGCCAGGCCTCGGCGCGCGAGCGCGCGCCGAGCCACCCCATGACCACGTCGACGAGGATGCCGATGCGCGGGAGGCCGACCCACGGCCCGAGCACGCGCATCACGAAGCGCGGCGTGCCGACGCACACGCCGTCGATGATGAAGCCGCCAAAGCTGCGCGTCCACGGCTCGACCGCGCGCTCGACCAGCACGACCTTGGCCTCGGGGAACGCGGCGAAGAGGTCCGCGAAGAAGAGGCTGCCAAGGTCCGTGGTCGCGCGGTGGCGCCCGACGAGCCGCTCCCATTCGGCGCGGGCCCACGGCAGCAGCGCGTCGGCCGGGTGCATGTAGAAGGGCAGCCGGTCGGTCGCGTGCCGCATTTGCGTCGCGCGCAGGTACGGCAGGTTGCACCAGGCGGCCTGGCCCCAGCCGTAGGCCTCGCGGAGGTCGGCCGCGCCCATGGCGTGCTGCACGGGGCCGAGGCCGAGCATCTCCAGGGCCGCGGCGAGGGACGCCGTGCCGGAGCGCGGGAGGCCGGCGCAGATGATGCCGTCGCCGGTGGCGAAGCACGGCTCGGTAGGATCCGGTCTGCTCATGTCGTGCGGTAGCGGGATAGAGTATCAGGCGAAACGAAGCGGTAGGTTAAGGATGCAGCAGAAGTCTAAGCAGGGCCCGGGTGCTCTTGTCTTTATAGCTCGCCAAAGATCTGCAAACTGGTAGATTGTTGAACGCCTGTCTCAGCCACGAGAGGGAAATGCTACGGCAGCATAAGGTCGGAGTAAGGTGGCTGACAGTACGCAGCTGAATGTATGATAAGAGAGTCTCGTGTACGACATGGAGGCCCGGTCTCGGACAAACTTGCACAGGCTGTCTGTCCCCCATGATCGAATACATATCTGCCTGACGGCTCCCAACCACCCTGGACGAGTCGGTAAAATGTGTAACATCGTTGCAACGTATCCGTGTGCCGTGCAGGTCGTCTCCCCTAGAGCTGTTTGACGAGGAGCGTGGGGGCAAAAGACTCGCTGTGATATTCGACCCCGTCTATAAAGTGAGGCATTGTCCAGTTAGTAGAAGTAAGCTGCATGGGCTTGTATGGTACGCTTGTCCAGCATGTACCGGGACAGCAGCCGATACTGTGCCGGCACCTACGACAGGGGACGATCGCCAAGCCTATGCATGCCCAGCCCGACTGAGCCATGTGCACCTCAGCCTCAGACTTCTATTTCCCTCGGAATTTTGGGGGCCGGGATATCATTCCACCACTCATGAGCCTCCAGCTTCTCCGGATCTGGAAATTTGCGTATGTGAGAGTGGTGGTAAGGGTGACCAGGAGCTGCTAACTGGCCGATGACACTGGCAAGCTTGTTATGCGGGAGGAAATCAGATGCCCCGCTACCAAGCAGGATATTGACAATGAGGGGGGACGATTGTCCGTCTCGCATGTGAGCCTCCTAGTCGGGTATTCTTCCCTTCCGTCGCTGATACTCGCACCGTGCTTGAGCCAGAAGGATTCACTCCGAATGGGTGCAGGGCCTGGCTCTCGTCGCAGTCTTCGAGTGGAACAACATACTCTTTAAACCGGCGAGGAAGCGTATGCTATGGATGCTGCCATTCGCCGTTCTTCTGGGATTTGGGCGTCCCGCTTCCTCCTGCAGCTATACGAGATGTTGCCGAGGGGGTTCGCGGGCCAGCGCCCGGGCCGATGCATCGCTTCGCTGTATCAACCCCATCTAGGACCACAGACTGCGCGCAGGTGGGGATTTGGGCCGCATCTCCCAGCAGCGCTCCCGGGCAGTCGCGGATGATAGCCCCCTATACCACGAGCACCTCTTCAGAATGCTGGTCTGTCTGGCAGATGGCCGGCGGCAACGGGCAAGCGCTCTTTGTTGTCTGGCACTTCTGCGGCATCAAGGCGACGCACCTTGTTGATCATATAAGAGTATAACGAAAAGGCCCCGGTGATGGAGGTTCTGCAGGGCTGAAGACTTTCCGCAGACACATCCGCGCAGAGGGTGAGCCTTCCAAAAATCCGCCGTGGTAGGCCGCGAGAGGCGAGTTGGGGGGGTACAAGAGAAGCGGTATACTAGTCGCCTTCTCCGACAAGGCTCACGAGGAAGCTTGCTGTCGTCTTGTTCGGGGAGGTCATCCTTTCGAGGGGATCTGCCCGGTATCTTGACACGCCAAAGTCGACGAGCACCTACAGTACCACCAGGTCCCCGCTCCGCACGGCGATAGGCGGGGGTGAGGTCCGATGACAAGCTCTGAGCGGCACTGTCGTTGTCGCGGGCCGGCACAGGGCTCATATATGCGGACGTGGTGACGCTGGCGCCGAATCCGACGGCTGTCCGCAGCCGAGCGGACAGTCGCAGAAAATGGTCCCGTCGCGGTGGGCCTTGGTGTTGAGGAAGATAGGCTGTGCCCGAGTCTGGTGTATTTCACAGCGCTGTGAGAACGCGGTTACGGGAGCAGTTTCCATCTTGTCACGTGCGAAGGACATTGTCGCCAAGAACCAGCTGCGTAGCTGCGTTGCTATTCCCGTGACAATGAATAGGGAGGAATAATGGCATGTGTTGCCGTTTTGCTGTGACGGTTCGAGGGAGCCGTGGAAACAAATCGCGTGGTGGTGCGAGCGATCTGTTGGATCATCACTTCAAAATCTGCTTGTAGACTGCAAGGAGGTCGAGTCTGGAGATGGCCTCACCTAGTATTCGACGCTCCGAGTCATCGTTACCAAGTTGCGTGACTCGCACATGACACTGAGACTAGCCAGCGGAATAAATTGAGCGCAGAACAGGCCGACTTAAGCCTACCTTCTGCACGCTGCCAGCAACATCCATTCCGACATTAACAACTCATCCCATCGAGCACTCTACCCTGCACCAACGCCACTCCGGCGGCGCCATTCACCGAGGCTGTCACAAGCTTCCGAGAGAAGTATCGGCGCAACAGCCCCGGCCCAGATCCTGGGCACAGAGACAGGGTCCGGGCAACTTCCTCAGCCCCAAGAGTCAGCCAAAGTTTCGGGTTCCCGATGCGGCGGCCGTTCTGGCCTTTTGTGGCGTCCCGACATACAAAGTCGTCATGGATGGTACCCCAGGCACCGTGAGAGGGAAAATTGCTCGTGCGACGTCGGGGCGTTGGAGGTTAATGCCTCGGCAGACTGTAGTAGTCCTTTTTTATTCCCTTTGGCGCAGTGAGCTGTGCACAGTTTTGGTGACCACAGACACTGTCGGTTCCCTATTGCCGCCCGTTGGTTGGGCTGTTCCGAGCTCTGCTGGTTCGCCAGCCAATCAGCATCGAGCGGGTCTGTGATCTTGGGCCGTCCATTGAGACGCGTCTAGACACGCGACAGACGCGTCACGATCGCGTTTTATGTGGGGCGCTTTGCACGAGGAGCATTACCTCATCTAATAATCATCTCTGGGTCTGCCAAGATATCGACCGTCATTACAGTTTTCGAGTGCGCTGGAGGCATCTGCCGATTACCATCCCAAAAAACAAAACGGCGATCCAGTCCTGTCATCGGTCATCCCCCATTCGCCCTGGACGACAACCGCGCCGCCACGGACGGCGCGGCCCCGAGGGCTCGGGAAGGGCAGTTTATGCTGAGGCGAGTGGCAACATGGCCTCTAGTCCAGATTCGCACTCGTAGCTTGCCTGTAACCCTCCTTCGACGGCCCAGTGGTGTGGGCACGGACGGCGTTGCCAGAGCCAAAAACCACAGATCTTCGACGTCCAAGGACTAATTTGGATGCGGCCTCTAGCTTTTGCGTCAGACTCAGACAATAGAAAACAACACTGCCCGAACCCACGACGGCGAAATCCACACAGTGGCCCCCCTCGTCGCCGTTCTTGGTTTCGATTTCTTGGGATAGGCCGGCCAAGGCAAGGCCGGCCCCGCGCAGCAGTAACAGATGCTTCTTTGATTCGACCTGAGTTTCTTAATTCGGTGTCCTATTATCGTCTCTTCAGCTTGGCCAGACCACCACATCACACCACCACGGCGTCACCAAAGTGGACTCGGAAAAACGCTAACAACCTGCAACTTGCCTGCTCCGTGGCTTGGGAGTGGACGAGGTACGCTGATCCAAATGGCGCAGCACCGAAGCTTGAACCGGGGGGTGAGGGAGGGTTTGCGTGGACTTGTTTTTCTGCCCCCGTCTTCTAGTCTGTTTCGAAAAGGTCCTGGGACAATAAGCTTTCGGGGCTATTTTACCAACACGGCGATACCGGGCTTGAAGGGGCGCGGGCGGCATGCTTGGCAGCGTCGTTGCCAGGCTCTCGGGCGTTCGCCGTGGGCCGTTCGACCCTGGGTAGCCGCGCAAGGACGGCATCATGCTTCCTCCCACTGACGGTTGTTGCCTGTTCCGTCGGGCAAGGAGAACAAAGAAGCCGCCCAAAGAGGAGGAGGGCTCGGCATATGACGATGGTCCTCTGTCGTGTGCTCACCCTGCGAGTAAAGAGACTCGGGCCGGAGAAGACGGAGCCGGATTGCCGCTGCGCAAAATGGCACACGTTAGCCTGGGCATGCCTGTCATCATGCTGATACATGACCGCACGAACCGGCGAGCCCGGTGAGTTGTGAGGTATCGTGCGCCTTGAACATGCACATCCCGTCCAAAAAATGACTGGGGGATTTACCTCTTCGGGCTATCAGTGCACGATGTGTCCCGGGTGCATGATGCGCCTCCGCGCGGAGCTCGTCGCACGTTGACCGGACCGGTTAGTACTTGGTACATCTCTTTCCGTATGTCTATACAGCCATTCGTCAATGCGGAGACTGGCCCCCATGCACATCCATGTTCATGGTTATGGTTGGTGCTGCAGTACAATTTTGACGTGTGAGACGGGAAAGCAAATAGACAAAGAGGGGGCTGACCGTGTTGACGGGACTCGGGGCGATTGGAGAGTCCTGCTTTAGTTGGGGATCCGGCATGAATGACGACAGTTTCGCTGTCAAGCCATTGTTGCACAAAGACTTGTCCACGCAGGCCGTCAGCTGATCAGAAACGTTGGAATTGTCCCCAGTCGCATTTCCAGTGTCTTCTGACTGGCATTTGATGTTCAATTGACCAGAGCTTGCAAGCGAGTTAAACCAAATATGACAAGGCGGCCGAGCTTGCGTTCCACATTCACTAACACTAGGGCGCTCGGCTACGAGTGGAAGTTCAGTGGTTTGAGGTTTACTTCAGCGTAAAGACCCAGTCGTCTTTTTATTACTGGTGCCACCATGTTGAGCTCGTATTTGTCGCCTAAGTTTTGACCGGCAAGTTGCGAACTCAACAGCGACTCTATACACCCGCTGACGGGGCAAGCTACTCGTCGGCTGGGGAAGTGTGATGATGGCTGCCTGCATGCCGGTCACTTTAGCTGAGGCATGTTTGACCTGGCCTGAAGCCTCACGTTGTCAGCGAGACACCGTGCATCGGCACGACGTGGCCAGCCAACGTTGCGGTGCACAGCGGAGGCCATATCGTCAGCAGACAAAGATTGAGACAGGACGAGGTTCTCAATCTGACGCCGACGCAACCCCTGGACGGGGGCTTCTTGTTAACCTGTGGTGCAAAGTGACGTGGCAAACGAGCTTTTGAAGGTGCGCATCCTGACTCCGCGTCGCATCATGGACTTTTTTGTTCCATGGTTTGATATTGACATGGGATCCGCTGGTATTATAGGCGCCCAGGACTCAGCTGTAGCCTGTACGTCCATCTAGCGTTGGTGCCAAGTCGATGCATGTCTCAGACTAAGAAAAACAACAACAAAAAAAGTAAACAAGTACGGGATACAGAAACTATGGCTGGGGGAGGTGGTGGCAGGTCGATTTCAGGTTGTACGACGCGTGTTTCTATTTATTGATTCCCAAACCAGTGACACAGTCCGTCTGTACCTCGTTGGGTTGCAATAAACGCGCGGGAAAAACCGAAGCCCGAATGAAGGGGGTCCCTTGCAAGTCGAGGCTCCTTGGCCTGCAGGTTGCAATTTAAAAAAAGACGGCAAGTTGAATATGCATGATGGGACTTGTTTGTTTTAATGACAATGGGCTGAGGACCAGCCTGTGCGCCTGCAGCAGCGCGCCAGCGAATAGGCGAGCCGTGGTGGGCTTTGTGGTACATGGTAATTTGCGAGGAAGAAAGGGGGTCGATGATTGGAACTTTCGATATGTGGGAAGAAAAGAAGGGACGAAAGAAGAACGAAGAAGGAAAAAGAGAGCGACCCGACGGAGCGGTCGAGCAGTTCCTTGAACATGTTTGCGTGGTGGCTCACCGGCTCCATACACACAGGCAGTGTGTACAGTACAAGTATAACTCAGAAGATGACAGAATGTCTAACAGTTGATATACATGGATGGCAGAGACTGGCTGGTGCGCGCGGAATGCCTCGGAAGGATCTCGCATAGAATGACGGGCATATGTACGCTCCCTTTTTTTCTGTGCGTTCCTGCCAATAATATCGACGCAATAGGCAGACGCTGGCAAGCCATGCATGCATAAGAAAAAGAATTGGGCCATGCTCCCTCTCAAAAGACGGACTGGGAAGCTGATGGGCACGGGAGCACAAGGGTCCGCCTGCAGGGCCAGCCAACCATTAATCGTCGCCGGGGGACGCCGTCTTTGTTGCCATCTACGAATCCACCGTGAATAGATTAAAGAGAAGAAGGGAAGGAAGACACGCAAGAGAGAAAGGGGGGCGAGATAGTGCGAGGCGCCATGCAAGCCAGAAACTCGGGCGGCGAGTGGTGCCACGGATTCCTGCAAAGAAGCGGCATTAGGCAATATGATGGCGTTGGAGGCGCCATCAGCGCTATGCGAGGGGAGAATCGCCATATACGGAAAGTTTTTTCGTCCGAGGCGGCGCCCTGCTGGGTCCGTTGTCGTCTGTCCAGGCTCAGTATTGCGGTGGCACGGACAGATGGATGGGGGACTATTGAGATTGGCAGACGCAGTGTGGGAGAAGCGTGCGTTTCGGTATGCCTTTACGGAGAGCATGCGATGATCAGCGGTGAATTTTCCGCTGGAAGAAACAACAAAAAAGAAACAGCGTAGAATCTCAATATGGCAATCTGGGTCGGGAGGATGAGCTAGTGGCCAAGGCATGATGTGTCCCGGCTGCATGGAAGTGGAAACAAAAGACCAGAAAAACCTGATCGAGGCGCGCATCTGCAAGTCAGCACAGCGTCGGTGGATAACTGGCAGATGGTTTTATGCGAATCACGTCCAAGTATTCCTTGTACAGCCTCAGCCCAGCTCATCCAGTGCCTACAGCCGAAGAGGGCTGACTGGGCTTGGTGGAGTTGTGCACACCTGCAGGGGAAAGGGAAAAGAATGATATAAAATTAGTGAAGGAATAGGAACTACAATGACAGTGGGTGAGCCAATGGGCTCTGTAACGGGTGTGAGAGGGATGAGTTGTCGCAAGACAAGCCACACTGGAAGGACGGAAAGACGGAAAGACGTAATGACAAGGACGGGATTATGGAAAGGAAAGAGAGCCCCAAGAGGCAGACTTGTGTGTAAAGATGGCATTGCTTCTTTGCTGGTACGGTTGAGGGTGAAGGGATAAGCATAACTTCGTGCTGGTGAGGGACTGGTCGAAGATTTATCCGTCTGATATTGGCTGTCGGAGCATTTTAAAATGCAACGGGGATTTTGGCATCAGTGCAGTGCATCAAAAGACGCATCATAGCGTGTCTCTGTATGCACGTACATGGGCGGAAATGAGGCACGCAGGGGGGGAAGGCGGGGAATACTGACTGACATTGATACGAAAAACAAGGTGTTTCTGAACTGCATGCATCCTAGACATGGAAGTGTTTTTTTCGAGTTCGTGGCTAGAAAAAAAGCCCCGGCCGCCAGGGATGGATGAGGCTCCGTGCCGGCGAGGGCCGTGTGTGGCTTGGTCGATAGACGAAGGGAGTTGTGGTTTCACTGCCGAGATTTTTGCTTTTTTCTTTGGCGTCCTGTTTTATGAAGCTGTCATTCGTTTATTATATTACGGCGATTTGGTACAGAAACAGTAGTTGCGCCAGGCGGGCGGCTACTGCGGTGGCATGGGAAAGGAAAAGCGGACGTCTGTCTTGTTCTCCACGGGAGATGTTTGTTCGATGAGTCGGTATGAAAGTGGGAGATGGAGATAGATAGCCCTGTGCAGTTGCATGGGAGAGGAGATAGACTGTACATGGCGGGAGTGTGTATTCACGGCTTGGGATAGCGGATTGGGTTGTGTTTAGGTTCTACTGTCTGCGTCTTTCCTTTCAGTTTTTTTCTGGCTTCCGAAATCGGGCTGTTCAATGCGTATCTTGTCGATTCTCCCTGGCAACTGGGCATCCCGGATAAGTGATGCTGTGCTTCCGCGGCTTGCTCTGTGCTCTGGTTGATTGCTCCTTTCTGTGTACTGGCTATTATTAGCTCGGCCCTTGCTGGTTGCTGGGCCTGGGATTCCCCTCTGGGCTCCCCGGTCACATGCGGCAGGGCGTACAGAGTACAGGGCTGGCATTGTGTGCACTGTGCATTGTGTGTGTTGTGTAGCGGTTTGTCGTTCCGGGTCTCAGTTTACCGGATAGTTCCATGGGCAACATGATGCTATACGTCTAGTAGGAGCAATGGATGCAATTCCCCCGTGACAGCTCTGGTCCATTGGCCTGCCTACTGCTTGCGGCGTGCAGCGACTTGTGTGCACTGGAACACAGCGCTGTGGAGCTGGTGCAGCTGTAAGTGGAAGCCCGGAAGCCCTGTAAGCCAGCAGGTGCAGGTGCAGGCCAGGTGCAGGTACAGGTACCTCGGGAAGGCCAGGCCATGTCTCTGGGTACCTGGATCCTCAGCACCCCCTTACAGCGCACCGTTGCTGTCACTGTCACGACTTGAGTATTCCCAGGCCGTTTTCCTTTCCCCATGATCCATGCCAGGACTGCCCAAGACGGCTGTTGCAGTGGCAGCCGCGCCGCACCGGCCTGGAGCACGGCCGGCCAGCGCACCCTGATTTGCAGGCTGCGACGTTGCGACGCTGCGGGAGGTACCTGTGGACGAGGGAGGCCGTTTCCAAAGTACAGGTGACAGGTGCGCTAATCTTGTTTGGCCTGGATCCGGCCCATTGGCCCATCAAACTGCATCTGGCCCGTTTCTGCTATTACGAGCACTAGGCAAGGGACCCCGTTACCATTACTTGCAGGTACCTGACTTTGCCTTGGTCCTGCTATAGTAGGCCTGGTAGTGCCCGGTAGTGGCTCATCGACTCGACCTGGCCTGCTCCTCCTCTCCTCCTCCTCTGCCTTTTCGCTGCTGCTCTTTTTGCCTATCAAAACACCTCCTCTCTCCCTCGCCTCGCCCTGTCCGGCACAACAACAAAAACATCACGCCCCCATTCTCAATCCTCGCTCACCCCCCGACAACCACCGCCCACCCGCTGCTCTGGTCGACAATGCATCGTCCATCCCGTCCATAGCCGACTACATCTTAGAATGCTCGTCCTGCGCCTCTCCTGCTGAGCAGCCAGGAGCCAGCCAGAGCCAGAGCCAGAGCCAGCCGAAGCCAGCCCGCCAGAGCTAGCCAGCCGCCGGCCAGCCATCATGCAGACGGTTCCCAGTGTAAGGTTTTCCAACGCCTCGTCAAAACTCTCACCAAGCCCATTTTGCCTCGTCTCCGTTTTCCCTTTCTCAACTCTTTGCTCTTCACTTCAACCCGTCACCTATCCTCTCCTTGTCTCCTCCTCTCCTCCTCTCCTCCTCCCCTCCCCTCCTCTCCCCACCCCCCCC
>LUFD01000170.1:5260-21958 GCA_003025255.1 Cordyceps pruinosa
CTACATATCAATCTCGCGATCCCGGCTCGCCTTGCTCTCTGCATAGCCTCCCGCCGCTGCAGCAGATACCTCTTTTTATTTTACCTTGCTCGCTGTCTAGAATTCACCATGGCCCAACAAGGCGGAGTCCAGTCGCTCAAGGTACGTTTGCCGCCCCTCCCCTCCCCGCCTCTCGGCGTCTGTCAAAGCCTCTCCCATTGTCCAAAATGCTAACCTCTGATGCAGTGCGTCGTGACTGGTGATGGTGCTGTCGGCAAAGTACGCTTCCCGGGCCGTCTCGAGATGGAGATGCGTTTCCCCTCGGGTCTCTACCGATGCTAATCCCGCCCCAGACATGTCTTCTCATCTCATACACCACCAACGCCTTCCCCGGCGAGTACATCCCGACAGTGTGCGTGCCCTCGCCCTCGCCCATGCGCCTCGGTCTGTCCTGCACCTGTTAACACGCCTCTCTAGCTTCGACAACTACACCGCCAGCGTCATGGTCGATGGCAAGCCCATCAGCCTCGGTCTCTGGGATACCGCCGGTCAGGAAGATTACGAGCGACTTCGCCCGCTGTCCTACCCCCAGACCGACGTCTTCCTCATCTGCTTCTCCGTCGTCAGCCCTCCCTCCTTCGACAACGTTCGCGCCAAGGTACGCTCCGATCATGGCCATGCCTACACGCCCTCCACAGACTGACCAGCTCCAGTGGTACCCCGAAATCGACCACCACGCCCCCAACATCCCCATCATCCTCGTCGGTACCAAGCTCGATCTCCGCGACGACGCCGCCACCCTCGACTCCCTGCGACAGAAGCGCATGGAGCCCGTGTCTTATGAGCAGGCTCTCGTCTGTGCCAAGGAAATTAGGGCCTACAAGTACCTCGAGTGCTCTGCTCTTACCCAAAGAAACCTCAAGAGCGTCTTTGACGAGGCCATCCGGTAAGCGCCCAGCCTGTCCATTCTCGGCTCACCCCAAAACCCGTCCGCTGACCTGTGTAGCGCCGTCCTGAATCCCCGTCCTCTCATCTCCAACAAGAAGAAGACCAAGTGCTCCATCCTGTAAACGACCGTCCACCTCCCGATCCACCGCCTTCACGCCCGATGCAAACATACTCATCCGCAACGCTCCACGAAGTTCTTCCCGCTACCATGCGATTCTTGCGACTGACTGCCCGGGTTCATATCAACTGATGCTGGAGTCCTTGTGTTATGGTCGGTCTTGCACCGAAATAGACAAATCCCTTTGACAGCGAGATACCAGACGGGCCTCGACCTCAATCAGAGTGCCTTATGACGTTTGTTTTCCTTTCTTCTTTTTTTTCTTGGCGCATTTATAATCTGTGGAGGCTTTCGATTTTTTTAACAACTCTTTCGTTTTTTTTACCTGTTGTTGATCCCTATACAAATTTATATACAAAGTACTCGTCTTTGTTTTTTTGGGTTTTTTGAATGCCGGGCTTGTCTTTTTTTCTGCATTGTTTTCTCCTCGCAAGGTAGAAGAAGGGTATCAAACTTCCCCCCTTATATGAGGTTGCTCTCAAAGGGCGGGGGACTAGACGAGAGTAAGAGGGATCACTTCCACGCGGGCGGCAACGAGGCGGGTATATGTCATGCTAGCAGGTATATACTCGTTGATCAGCAAACGACGAGTCAGGTCCAATGTCTTGTTCCAATTTCAATTTCGACGTTTCCATTCACTGTCCTGTATGCGACATGTTCCAAGCCCAACAAAAGTATATCAGATAGTCAAAAAAACGTAGAAACGCCGTATGATACAAAACAAGGTGCTTTTTGGTCTCTATACCCTTTCCAACACGTCATCATCACACACACGTCTAAGGATTATCCACCTCGTTCTTTGGTCACCGAACCCCGTGTCTTCTCTCCGTCTCTACCGGCCCCGTCCTCCACGTCCTCGCCCGCCGCGCCCTCCCCGTCCACGCCCTCCTCCGCCGCCTCCTTGCCGGCCGCGACCACCCCAGCCTCCGCCGCCGCGACGACCGCCGCCGCCGTTCCTGCTCCTCTGATAGTCGTCCTCCGGCGGCGGCGCGTCGCTGCCCATCTGCGCGCGGCGGCTCGGGTGCACCTGCTCGTCCATGTGCTCCTCCTGCTCCTCCTTGGTGCCGCTCTCCGTCCTGCCGGCGCCCGCGCGCGCCGCCTCGTGCTCCTTGTCGATGCGCTTGGCGCGGTTCTCCTCGAGCTTGCGGTTCTTTTCGCGGATCTTTTCCGTGCGGGCCTCTGATTTCCCGCCACCACCCGCTCTGTTTCTTCACCGTCAGCATCACCTTTGTTTTTCTTCTCAAAACATCAAGGGCGAGGAGGGGGGTAAACGTACGTCAACTCAACGTTAATCTTGCGCGCCGCCGACTGCCCGTCGTCAAACGTGCTGTGGTGGAACCGCTCCAGGCAGGTGCGCTGCGTCCAGACGTTGGCGAACTCGACAAACGCGATGCCCTTGCAGGTGTGCCGCGCGTCGCCGCCCTTGTCCGTCAGGCACCGCACGGCGATGGGCGACAGCGAGGCAAAGTGCGCCGAGATGCTGGCCGCCGTCGCCGTGTACGGCAGGTTGCCGACGAAGACGATGTGACGCGCGGGCTTCTCCGCCTTGGCCGTCGCCGGCGCGTCGTCGTCGCCGCCGGCGCCGGCACCGCCGTCCACGTCCAGGTCGATGCCGTTGCTGGCGCCTTCGGGGATGGCGTCCTCGGCGGCGACGCTCGTCGCGGTCGCCTCGTCTGACGAGGACGCCTCCTTCTTCTTCGTGTCCTTCCTGGACTTCTTCTTCGGCGGCTCGTCCTTCTTATCGTCGTCCTTGTTCTTGTCCTTGCCCGACTTCTTCTCCTTCTTGTCCTTCTTGTTGGCATCCGCCTCGGCCACCACCTCGCTCACCTCGCCATTGGCGGCCTCCGGCGCGTCGTCGCCCTCCTCTCCAGGGAGGTCCTTGAGGTCCTTGCGCTTCTCCTTCTTCTCCTTGCGGCTCTCCTTCTCCCCCTTCTTCTTCTTCTTCTTGTCCTTCTTCGCCTTCTTGCCCGCGTCCGCGTCCGCTACCTCGTCGTCGCCGCCGCGCTTGCGCTTCTTGGTGGGAGGGGCTTCATTGTCGTGAGCCTCGGCGGGTCTGTCTTCGGCTGCCGCAGCAGCTTCTTGTGCACGTTTGCTCTTCATTATTTTTGGGGAAGTGGGAAGAGCAAATAAAAATAGTTTTCAAGGCTTGACAGCATCTAAGACTGCAAATTGCTCCAAAAGTCCAGAAGATTTTCCAACCCAGTTTGAAAATTTTAGTGGGGCAGTCCCTGGAAATGGCTAGCGGCAACTGATAAGTACCGAAATAGCCACGCTTACATAAATGGCCTCCCCATCTCCTCTCCTCCTACCCTGGGTTGGACGCAGAAAGATCACCATCGCTCTTTTCAGCCAATCTGACACTGGAGGAGAGACTGCAAGGCGCGACTGAACCCTTTGCGCCATGACGTCTTATTAGACCCTGTTGGATGCTGCCTCGCCCGCCACTACTCACATGTCGCACAGCAGTGCTCCTATCGTCCGTCACGGCGAAAATAACATCGTAATTATTGCTACCAAGTCTAATATGGCCAGAAGCCAGCTCCCTAAGTTTCTATCTCGAATTTAAGACTCATAATAAGGCGGCACTTTCGTCAGCCCGTCCCGCGTGCCTTCAAGATAACCATACTATAACATTATATGCTTCCTGCTCAGTCGCACCAATTCCCCTTTGCTGCCTTCCTTCATGGCCCGACTTAGACCATAATCCACACCGTCATTACCCAGCTCAGAGAAAGAATGGTAAACCAATCTAGGTAGCGAGCAGTTGACGTCGATGAAACGACTGGTATACTGGGTGGAGTGTTAGTCGCGACGACATCAGCTGAGGTTTCCGTTGCATTCTGTGTGACATCCGCCACAAAGGACGTGGGGTTGTTGGTGTTCACTGGCGACATTGTAGTGGCTGGTGAAGTGCTCTCTTGTGTTAGAACGTCTGGTCCCATGCCCAGTCGATAGCCATCTACCCTTGCTCGTAGAGTGTTGTCCTTGCCTTCGTCCGCTCTGGCCATCGGCGTTTGCCAAGGTGATTGTTCCGAAACAGTCATGACAGAAGTTTCAAGATTTCCATCTACATCAGGCTCAATGATTGTAACAAACATAACCGGTGGCCCGCCGCCGATCGGCAGCGCCTGTGTCGTTGCAGGAGGTTGCGCCGTTACCGCTGCAGAGCTCTTGCTTAGCACGGGAACGGTCTCAATACCTGGGATCTGGCTTTTGCTCTCACTGCTGGCCGTGTTTTCTACCTCATGTCCCGAGTCCGAGGAGAGAAATGAGGCAGCGCCGTCAGGATGTTCCTCCTTTGAAGCAGTCTGAGAGTCCTTGGCGTTTGATGTTGATGCTGTTGACGTTGACATTGTCGTTTGACTTGCGTCTGGAAATTTGTACCCATCGGATGTTTTTGCTTCTGTTGTAGTGCTTGAGGAAGAGAGTGAGCTTGATGCCGAGGTGGAGGTACTCGATGTACCAGATGTACTCGATGTTGAAGTTGACCGGGATGTAGCTGGCTCAGCCTGCACAGATGGGCCAGCCCCGTATTGCGGGGGGGTGGGATCGGCATAAGACGGAAGTGGCATTGGTGTGAAAGTACCGTAAGCTTGGGGTAAATCTTCCTGGGTGTAGGCAGGTGGCTCAGCAGAGTGTGAGGGTGCGTCCTTCTCAGAGGCCGTGCTTGGTGTGGGGGAAGATGAAGAGAATTTGGTGGATTTGGATGAAGAAGAAGTGGAACATGCACTCTCTGCTTCCATCGAGCTTTCAGAGGACTTGAGCGACGATGTTGAAGCTGTGGAGGTAGTTGTGGACGCAACCGCAGACGTAGTCGAGGACGTAGCTGAGGACGTCAAAGAAGACGTCGAAGAAGTCGTCGAAGAAGTAGTCGAAGAAGTCGTCGAAAGAGACGTCGAAGAAGGCGTTGATGAAGAGGCCGAGGAAGACGTCCATGAGGATGTGACTGAAGAGATAGTTGCAGATTCAGAGGAGCTCGCCATTGACAGATTGGACGTTGTGTCACAGCTAGAGCTGGAGCTTGCATCGGTCGTAGAGGGTGTGGACGCTGTGGATGCCGTGGGCTCGGTTGTGGTGGCATTAGAGAATGACTGTTGCGATGGGTTGGGAATATGCATATTTCCTCCATAGGTGCTCTCAGAGCAAAGTGTCGAAGTTGTACCAGTCTGAGAAGTATGCTTGGTGGTGGATTCTGGTGTTTCACAGGACGAGTTCTCCGAAGTAGATGAGGAGCTTGACGTTGATGAGGTCCTTGACATTGTTGAGCTGCTTGACGTTGACGAGGTGGTTGATGTTGATGCTGTGGTTGACGTGGGCGAGGTGCTCAATACCGAGGACGACGATTGTGTTGCCGAAGCTATTTCTACTTCTGAGGACTCATCACAAGAAGAAGTAGTCGTACTGTGAGTCGAGGTGCTGGTAGCCGTCGTGTGTGTCGAAACCTGTTGAGTAGTGGCTTCGCAGGAACTGATGCTTTGAGCAGCAGTCGACTTTGTTTCCGTTGAGCAGCCACAATTTACTGGGCTTGGGGAGCTTGATTTCGTCATAGAGGGAGTGGATGTCGTTTCACAATCACTGTCCAGCCCAGTAGAAGCACCAGGCCCGGCTTGCCCACGCTGCCCAGCCTGTCCACCCTGATCATTTTTGGATGCAGTCAACTGATCACCCACAGCGCTGGGCAACGGGGGTCGCCCTTGTAGTTGAGTCATGGTCGGGCCTGCGGATACCGACAAACCAGTAGAAGTAGAAGAACCGAACCGGCCTCCTGGAAATCCGGGAGCTTCAGGAATGTGGGTGGCAAATGTTGGGGGAGATGATAGAGAAACCGTTACAACACCATCGGGGCCAGCATTACAAGCGAGAGCAAGTGTAAGCTTGTGATCAATGATGGGATCATTGTCATTGCCCAGGGCTGGAAGAGAAGCGGGAACATCAGAGTCATGTGACAGCTGGCGACTGGACAGCTTCTCAGACTGAATCTCGACGGGTAGAAGGGGACTGATGTTGGTTCCCCGGTCGGAGCAAGAGGTAATTGCACTGGCGAGGGCTGGGCCGTAGTGTCGAGATTGACATGAGCCGAATATGCAAAGAAAGAGGGACTGATTGAGTCAGTATTAGGGATTCAAAGCAATGGTGTTTGGATTGGGCCATACTCTTTGTTTTGCCACATCGTTACATATGTTTGTTAGGTCGGTAGTAGAATACTCTTGCATAAGAGATTTGGTGCAGTCGCGAGCGCACTCTGCGAGAGCTGTCAGAAAGGATCGGATGGATGCAGGCACCAGAGAGGCCTTACCTGGAGAATCTACAGCGGGTGCTTGGCCGCAATGCCCGAGCTAGGGTAGCATGGCGGCGACGAACGATGCTCGTTTCATCATTTTTCGTGGCAGAGCGTAACAAATGCCGTTGGCGAGTAGTAGTGTATTAAAGCGAGAGAATGCGGGGATCCAAAAAAGCAGAAGAATGGCTTCCAAAAAAAGAGTAGAGCTGTTCGATGAGAGGTGGATTGAACGGTGATGATGGAAGAGGAGAAGAAGAGGAGAAGGAGGAGGAGGAGGAGGAGGAGGAGGAGGCAAACGAGACCTCCCTGGTATGCGGCCTGCCAGGTGCTGCCAGGTGCCATGTGAGGAAGGCAGCGTCCGGCCCCGGCTGGCCAGGCGACGAGCATGAGCAAGGCGAGGTCCGGGAAACGTCGGCAGAGATGCGAGAATTCGCTAGATGGTCATCAGTATTAAAAGAGGGAGGCACAATGAAGGATTTTGTAGTGTAGAAAATATTGATTGCACTCTGCGTGCCATCATGCAGATGCAGGGCATCTGGAGAGCGGTCCACGAACAGCGGGTGTATACACCTAGAAAAACAGCAGCGACAACGGCTTCTCCTCGTCGGAATATCTATCCTGAAACTCCTTTTTTGTGATAAACTTGGCAAGCGGCATCATTGTGTCCTTCATGTCCATGACGCCGCGCTTCTTCTGGTCAATGTGCGAGGCGTCCACGACAACACGATGCAGGCCTTCGAGCGACAAGGCGCCTGTTGCGGTGTTAGAAATGACAGAAAAATAGGGGGAAAAATCTTACCATTGTCGATAAGCTCAGATAGACGCGCTGGCGTACCAACAGCGATGCTCACCCGCATCTTCTTGAGGAATGCCACCTGCTCATCCACCTTCATGTGCTTTGCAAACTAGAAAGGGTGAGAAATTGGCCGGGGTTAGGACATGATGAAACACGTACAAGTTTTGCGACGGCAATATCTTTTGACGCATATTTTCTGAGGGCTCTTTTCGGGATGTTAGTGGACAACGGAGATCCTGTCGCCGACTCAACCCGTACCTGACAATATCGGCAGCACGCAGGCCGGCGCCGGTGACGATGATGGAATGGGGGTTTCCCATCTTTTTCGACGCTTTACCCAAGCTCTCCGGATTTTTGCAAAAATGCCCTAGGAAGTCCGGTAGCCTTTCCAGTGTCCTTTGCTCTGTGAAGCCGGTTGAGTCTGTGATGGCGTTTGCTGTGTATGATGTCAGCTCTCCGGCCTCAGCTCAGACTGAATACAAAAACAAACGCACCGGAGACGGTAATATCAGACAGTTCCACAGAGCTGAGATCGGTACCGAACCTCCCAACCTTTTGCGCCAAGTAATCGGCCAATAGCTGATTGTCCATCCGTGAGAACAGCGTGTTGAGGCCGAGCTCAGTGTCCAGCGCCTCGTCCTCTGCCTGGAATTTGCTCTTGCGCTTTTTCTTATTAGTCTTTTCGGGAGCCGCCTCGTCGGCTCGTCTTTTCAAGTTGGCCATGACTTTGCTGTCCGGATATTGTGTTGATGCTGTCGTACTTGGTTGGAGGCGCAGAATTTTAGGTGACGGCGTACAGTGCGAAGCTAAACAGTCTTTGAATTTCGACCACGGGAACACACAGTGCATTAATGCTCCACACTGTAGCACTCTTAACCGTGGGCTGGCCCTCTTGCAACTTTCGGAGGCATGTTCATCGAGACATTGGAAAAAAAGACAGCAAGGGGAAGATCTGATTAAATAAAAGATGTAAAAATTAGATCGAGTAAGAAGCCTGCCCATGTGAATGCCCTCGCTCAAAGCAAACCATCCCAACGCCCTGCTGCTCTCATCAGGCTGCCTACTTGGCGATTGTGAATGCCATCTGGACCGTCTTCTCGGAAGAACTGTCGAACCTTGACATGTCGCCTTGCCTCGCCAAAGTATATTGGAAATAGCTGCGTATAGTAGATAGTCATGAAAAAGTGCTGGTTCAAAAGCGCGGCTGGAAGAAAGTACGCCGCGGAACAGTACATGTCTGCAGGCCACTCCGTCGCCAACCTCGAGCCGCTGACCACCAGGGCATGATGAAGTCTGGACAGAGAATCCTTGAACGCGTCGTCGTTGGCAACCGGGGCTACATTCCTTCCCAGCCACAGGGGAGGAACAAAGAAGGGAGCTGGCACCGTACCGGCCCACTCCCAGTCGATGATGCCGCGGATGCTGAAGTCCTCGCCCAGTATGATGTTGGAGGGCTGCAGATCCCCGTGAGCGAGGACGAACCTCTGTCGGCGGTGGGACGAGGTGAACTCCTGCATCCGATGCTTGAAATCCTGCAGCGCAAAGACGAGGTACTGCACATCCAGCAGTTCCATCTCCGGGATGGGGTCCGCCGCCCGCCGGAGCAGGAGGGAGTACAGTTGCCGCGCATACCGATCCATGGCGCTGGTCGCCTGGAACTGGGTGTGAGATTCCATTCCGTGTAAGCCTATCGCGGCCATGTCCATGAACAGCGGAGCCGTGATCCTGAATGTGCCGTCGGCGCCGAGCGAGAGCGCGCCAGCCGCGTCAAACTCCAGGTCTCGCATCTGCGAGTAAAACTTGGCCAGGTGCGCGTAGAACCTGTCCCGGTTCTCGTCACTCGTGTCTGCCAAGGAACACTGGCTCAATGGCTCGCCCGGCACATAGTCCAGGATGAGGAAACACTTTCCTGTAGGATTGCTCGCCCTGGCCTCGCCTCCATACCCGTGCGCGTGCACGCGGGGGACGGGAATGCTGGTCCTTGAGGCAACATATCTAACCAACTGTCAGCAGCCACTTGCAGGGGGGAAACGGGCGCAAAAGACGCGATGTACTCCATGGTCGCAATCTCACAGTCCAACTTGCGATGGGGGTCCTTCAGCACAGGAGTGAGCGGGAACCGCACCACCCATCTCGTCTGGTCATGCGGAAACTCGAGAAAGTAGCAGACGTTGTAGCTGCCTCGCCTGCGCGCTCGGAACTCGGCGCAGGGCTGGCTGCCGCGGTAGTATGACGCCAGGGCGCACACGTCCCGCGCGTTGATGGACCGGATGTAGTCCTCCTTGCGCTGCTCCGACCTCATCCTCCACGAACCGCGGTGCTCGCCGGCGGCGCCGCTTTGCGACAGTGCTGCCGGGGCCATACTTGCCCGGGCGACGGAGGCAGCGCGAGTCTTCCCCGCTTATATGAGAAAGGAAACGGAATATCCGGGCGATGCAGATCGGACGATGCTACCATGAACAGATTAAGACACCTACTCGTTGGAAACGGCACGCGGCGTCTCCCCACTAACAGACGTCGAGCTGTGTCAGTAGGCAAAACTTACAGCGGAACTCTTCCTCGCACATGTATTGCGAGACAGACAGAGTAGGCTTTCCAAAAGCAGGAGAACAGCAATAGCAGGCCGTGAAATATCCAGTCATGTGATTCAAGAAAATTGGATAATGAGCCTGGCGAGCGGATTTGCCGTGGTCGGCAGATGCATGTATAAAAGGGGATGGTCACTGACCCCATGCATTGCCAGATATGAGACAGGCAGTTATCACTTTACAGGGATGTTCCAATAAAGCACAGCATAGCGATTCTTAGCTAGGGCGACATCCTTTGCTTCCCTCAGCCTAACGCTTTCAGCCGCATCTCCCATATTCACACCAGCATGCGTCGCCAATCATCAGGAACTATTCAATGGCATTTCGTCAATAGATAGCGCTCTAACTGGATATTATCTCGTTTGCAGAATGCTATGATCGGGATCATGAGCGGGATCAACAAGAAGGATGAGCCCTCTTTCCTTCCATTGCCATGACGGCTCTCAGCCTCGGGAGCGGACCCTCGAATGAAGTTTCGCCAAGATCGCCACCCATCGACTACTTTGGATGATATCATGCAGCAAGCCACTGTCTCGGGCAGCGCACCGCTGAGGAAGACGGATCTTTGCCAGTCAGCTGAGGGCCCTGCAGACGCTCCACGTACGATGCATACCATACCCGGGCGGTAGGTATTGCGCGACATGGGTATCTGTCGCACAACGCAGCACGAGGTATGTACCTCTACCGTGTCCCGGTTTGCTGTGCCCAAGCCTGACTGTTCCTTCTGACCATTATCGCGGGGCTGTTACCCACCGTAATTACGCCCGCTGTTGGAATTTCGTGGCGCTGACAATATCACATGTGGATGTGTGATATTGTGATATTGATCTACTTTATTATTTTATTTCAACGTTTGCAGCTTGCTTTTAAACATGGGGCATGCTTCGTATCTCCTCTGCTCCCTTGCGAAAGGAGAAGTTCCCAGGCAGTAATAGAACTGCCATATCGCTTGAACCAAGATTTCTATATTAACAAGAAAACTCCTCTGAATGAACGAAAGCACACTGATTGCAAATCATCGTTTATTTCCGGCCCAGTACGTTGAGCATGTTGGATCGAGTGTCGGGGTGCCCTTCAAAGGTTCTGCGTCGGGAGGCCTCGCTTTCTGGGGTGTTGTAGGTGGAGAAGAAGCGATCCATTTTGTTGGACTGAGTGTCCAGCTGAGACTTCACATAGGCACCAACAGCAAGAACTGGATTCGTCAGTCAGGGCTCACTGGCCTCGGAGAATACTCCGACAAGATGGAAGCGTACCGGATGTCCCAGCGACCAGGATAGGAAGGCCTTTGGGGTACGTGCGCGAGAGGGCGCTAGTAGCTGCTCTAGATGGGGCAGACATTTTATTGAGTGTGATTGCTCAGGTTGAGTTGTTGTTGCTGAGTTGTGGTTTGACTGTAGTTGATCCGAACGTGTATTTCCAATGCAATGTAACCCATCGAAGAGAATTGCGCATTTATACGGTTATTTACTGCGAGAGAAGAAGACATTCTCATCTTGACTCCTGCGGATTCCGACATGGCGTGGTTTTGCAACCACCATCTCGTGCTTCTGGCGTGGGTGTGGCCTGACATGAGTCGGCAGCAGCCGGTGCACACCGAAAAGCTTAAAAGCTGCGCCCGCTCCCACGCGTGATGATGCGAGACAATGGACGACGACGGAGTGCATTCCAGGACCGCCACCTGTCCTCAGCGCCTTCATCTCGCAGTTGCTGCGGCGGCGTGCATGGGCTGACCAGCCCTGCGAGATTGCCCGATGACCCTGTAAGCATGCGCCCCTCCAGCCTGCGAGGCTACTTTGCATGCAGGTTGATCTTGCATACGCGTAAGGCACCCGGGATTGCGCAGTTCGAAACGGGCAAGTAGAAGCGACGACTGCGACAGAGCGTTGAACCAGATCGACCCATCCACAGGACAGCCACAGGGCAGGACTTGCCCGCACTGCCCGCTGGAGGATTGTTCTTGGCGTCTGCGGGAGGTTGTCGCATTGTCGTCGGCGCTGCCTGGCTGCGACGCACATCACGATCGAATACGAGACTGCGTGCTTGAGTTGGGGTGTGATCCCCCCTTACGTGCAGGCCGTGCTGTCACATCGCAGAGGCAGCATCAACCCGCAATCTCCCCAGCCAGCCACCGCGACCGCCGTTACACTTTGAGCGGAGTTCTCCGTCTCTTTCTGATAGCATCGCCGATGCCTCCAGAATCAATTTGTATCCACAGGGGCGCCAGGAAAGGGAGCGAGCCACAAAATGGGCGCTGATGCTAAAATATTACTTCCACCAACCCCGTTCCCGTCTCCCCTCGTTGACGCTGTAATACCTGTTTAGCTGTATACTCGCTCGCTCGCATCGCGCCGTGTAATCGGGCCGTCCAGCAAGATGTGGGCGCCGTCTGCTGCCATGGCCGGCGGAAGACTCGGGGCACTGAGGTTGAGGTTGCAGTAGAGGTTGAACGAACCAAGTATTTAAAGCGACACTGCGACGGATCACAGAAACGGGAATAAACCGCCACCACCTTGGCAATTTGCAATGAAGTTCTCCGTGGTTGCCCCCGCGCTCCTCGCCGGCGTCGCCTGCGCCTGGCGGCCTGAAGATGGCGACCTGGCCGCCTTCAACATGACCGCGCGCTTCGAGCAGCTCGGCAAGCGCTTCAAGCCCAGCCTGCCGGGCGGGATCAACAAGATCCGCGGCGTCAACTTTGGCGGTACGTGCAAGACCGGAACCACCGCGCGCAGGGGACTGCAGCGCGCGCAGAGGCGACAATGCTGACGGCGCAACGCACACAGGCTGGCTCATCGGCGAGCGCTGGATGATGACCAACGAGTGGGACAACGTCATGGGCTGCGCGGGCTCCGCGTCCGAGTTCGACTGCATGAAGGACCACTACGCGGGCGGCCGCCGCGACGAGGGCAACCGGCGCTTCGAGAACCACTGGCGCGACTGGATCAACGCCGACACGGTGCAGTCGGTGCACGACGTCGGCCTCAACACGATCCGCATCCCCATCGGCTACTGGTCGTGCGTGGACATCGTCGACGCGGCCAGCGAGCCCTTCGCCGACGGCAGCCGCATGCTCCCGTACCTCGACGCCGTCGTCGCCAAGGCCGCCGACCTCGGCCTCTACGTGATCCTCGACTTCCACGGCGCGCCCGGCGGCCAGCAGGAGGACGTCTTCACCGGCCAGGACAACCACCCGGCGGGCTTCTACAACGGCTACAACTTTGGCCGCGCCGCCAAGTGGATGGCGTGGATGGCGCGCCGCGTGCACACGAGCGCCTCGTACCGCACCGTCGGCATGATCGAGGTGCTCAACGAGCCCGTCTCGCGCCACGACGCCGGCGGCCGCTACCCGGCGCCCGGCGAGGACCCGGGCCTCGTGCAGGCGTACTACCCGGCCGCGCTCAAGGCCGTCCGCGACGTCGAGGCCGAGCTGGGCGTGCCCGACGACCGCAGGCTGCACGTCCAGTACATGTCGGCCAAGTGGGATGCCGGCAGCGCCCGCGACGCCGCCGCCGTCGCGGCCGACCCGCACGTCGCCTTTGACGACCACAACTACATCAGCTTCGGCTTCCCGGACGGCCAGCGCGGCGACCAGTACCAGCTCATGCACAGGGCCTGCACCGACTCGCGCGTCGTCGCCGGCGAGGACTTCGACATCACCGGCGAGTGGAGCATGACGTCCGACGTCGACTGGCACGACGCCGGCTTCTTCAGGAAGTGGTTCACCGCGCAGCAGCAGCTCTATGAGAAGCCGGGCATGTCTGGCTGGGTGTTCTGGACCTGGAAGACGGAGCTCAACGACCCTCGCTGGACGTACTCGTACGCGACCTACCTCAAGTACGTCCCTACTGACGCTGCCGCCTTGGAGCACAATGTCTATCAGGATGTCTGCTCTGGCTTTAGGTGAATCATCGGAGGAGCTGTACATAATTCCTAGCTACCAATTACGCCTATAGCATCTCAGTGCTTTCAGTCTGCAATCAACGCTTCATTTCTCAGTGAACTGGGTAGTACGTGACTGGGTATTGGCTTGCCCGTTCCCTCTGTAAAATCAACACCGGCCCTGCTATATTTCCAAGACTTGAATACCCTGATACTTGGGCGCGTGAACACATACCCGACCGCCTCCTCGTTGGCATCCGGCCCATGTCAGATTTCGTCATAGGGCATCACCACCCCCAGCTTTGCCTTGGCTGTGCAAGACGGCGTTATTGCCCAGCCACGCCCCCCTCATGCCCCCATGGGCGCTATTCAAGGCAACCAAGCATCTTATTAGTGGCTTTTCATCGGCCTTGCCCGAGGGCGGCTAGTGCCTCGATCGTCCGTCAGCGAAGCCCCTGTGGGTGGCGGCGACGCAAGGCTTACTACACTGCCCAGTGGAGGAACCTGTCGAGGAAGAACAGCGAATGCAATGAAATGACAAGCATTCTGGGAAACTGGCAATTGACATGACCCTCTAGGGCTGAATACTCCAGAAGATGGAACACTACAGGCTCCAATTGGATACGAGTTGTATTAAGCTGTAAGCAGGCTAGACTTCCAGCGTCTTGAATCCCTGAAATGAAACGTTGAGACAACTGCCGCAGAATCAACTAAAGTCTCCGAGGTCTGGGCCTCAATCTAGTGTACGGAATATTCTCATTTGTGTGTGGTGGTATATAGAGTCTAGCGATAGTCTAAACGGGTGTTGGATGGCGGCTCGTCGGTGCCCCATGAACCCAGTTGCCCCGGGATTGGCCATGTAGTTTATCATTTCTCTTCAGCATGGGGTCAAAACCAGCCCAGCTCTACGATTGATGGTGAGACCACCATCGCGTACACCGCGTGGGATCGTAAGCTTCGGAGCTTGGTTTTTCCTCTCGTTTCGCCGCACAAGCGACCGCAGAATAGCTGCGAATCGATCGAGACATCCCGTGAATGCCGGAGCGCGTTTCTCCGTCCCATTTCCTCCAGTCAAAGAGTTAGCCTGGTCTAGCCAAGATGCACTCGGCAGTACCTCCATGATGAGCGACAACTACCACCTGCCCAGTTGAGCAACCGCCCGGGGTTAAGAAGCTGACCACCACGAATCTAGGCTGATCCCAAAATAGTTTGATTTGTGGTGGCGTTGAGCTGCATTCTGGCGACAGGGCTGGATGGCGCGGATAAAGAAGCACAGGCTGCCATCATCAACGGGCCCTTCCAAAGGCCAACCTTTGCATAACGGACATCTTGCGACTTCTACCATGCATTCCTCCATCATCACCTCACTCGCGGCCGCGGCGCTGCTCTCCGCGGCCTCCGCCACGCTGGACAAGCCCGTCATCAAGCCGCCCTTCCCCAACGGCGGCCTCGGCAGCCTGGGCCCGGACCTGATGTCGTCGCTCAAGATCGCTCCGCACACGACCGACGACTGGGGCAAGGACTACCTGCCGCGCGACTGCAAGAGCCTCGCCAAGGGCGCGGGCTTCTCGCCGCTCGACGTGAGCGCCTTCAACATCCACTACGACGACTGCAAGAAGCAGCCGTGGGTGTTCTGCCGGCACAAGGACGCGCCGCTGAGCAAGAAGGACATGGCGGAGCTCTTCGGGCGCATGCCGGTGCGCATGCGGCAGTTCATCCGGCACATCATCGCGCTGCCGGGCCAGCGCTCCGCGGGCAGCGCGGGCGACAACATCCAGATGAACGGCGACTGCGAGATCACCGTCTTCCTGCACGAGACGGGCCACTCGCTCGACTCGCACGCGTTCGACCCCAAGCTGGGCGTGCCCTTCTCCAACGGCAAGGCGTGGGTCGACGCGTACAACAAGGACTCGGCCGTCACCGACGACTACGGCCGCACGTCGCAGCAGGAGAACTTTGCGCAGGAGACGGTCGTCTCCGTGTACGACAGGAACGTCAAGGGCGGCATCGGCAAGATCCAGCCCAACGCGCAGGCCATCCGCAACGCGTACACCACGCTCGAGAAGTACATTGGCGACGTCATCGTCCCGGGCGGCGAGTGCACGCACCGCCTCGAGAACAGCCCCGCGGTCCGCAAGGCCGACTCGGCCAGGACGCGCGTGGTGGCCCGCGCCGAGCCGGTGGCCGAGGGGCTCACGAGGATCGAGCCGATCCCCATGGGGCCGATTACGCCGGCGCGGTACTGAGGATGTTGGACGGGGTAGGACGGCTGGTAGCGGTGGGAGACGGTGTATATTCTGTTGTGGTATGATACAAAAATAGATGTGAATACATGAGAGAAGATATCCATGACATTGTCGCGCGTGAGTGATGGTGGCACAGGATCTCAAGGCGGGAACGGCCCGGGTCGCATCATGCAACTCAACATAATATAAGCCATAAAGAGCGGTATTTCTTAGACGCTGGCTCACTAGTCTCGTCGTTGCTTTTTCTTTCTTTGCATATGATTCCAGTTCCCATGACCATACAGTACACCAAAGGCGGAGTAGCACGTACAGAACATGATCATGAACCGAATCAATAAAGATTTGTCTGCTCAATATAGGTATTGAAAACAGAAAGATCGGGTGCACTGCAGTACGGGCATGCCCGAGTAACCCGACTTACTCGCTCGTTGTATCTGTCGAGATGCCAAAGACGTATAAATACGTCGCCGGCTTTACTTCCCAATCGCGGCATATCGTTGCCCAGGAAGTAGTACCGCAGAATACATCTCTAACAATGCAGCTAGATGCCCCCCACGAGATCGTCTGGACCGCGAGCAACAACGAGCGGCACTTCCAGCTCGGCGAGAGCTGGTTCGTCAAGCGGCAGCTGAGCGCCGAGGAGCTCCCCGTCGACCGGCGCGGGCAGGCCATCCGCCCGCTGTGGGACACGGAGCGGCTGCGCAACGAGTACACGGCGACGACCTTTGTCCGGCAGCACACGAGCATCCCCGTGCAGGAGTGCCGGCTGTACACGGTCGACGGGCTGCTGCACTCCGCGTCGCGCCGGATCCGCGGCGCCGTCCCGCTCGAGAGCGTCGCGGCGGCCATGCGGACGGCGGCGGCCG
>LUFD01000174.1:5743-18284 GCA_003025255.1 Cordyceps pruinosa
AGGCGTACTAATTCTTAATAGGGACACGTTAAAGCTATTATATATATTACCTAGCTATTAACTATTAATAGCTACCTATAAGATATATGTATTTAATGTACCTACCTTATAACTATCCTTGTTAAATCCCTATTTCTAGAAAAGCTATAGACACGACTTTTGAAAGCGACCTCCGTACTCATGCCTTGTTATGTATCCCTCGAACCGGTGGCTGAACCCGACTGCGCTTGTGCGTGGTTTGCATTGGGCACAAAAATGCATTCCTCGTGTAACATATTGATTGATATGCCTGCATTCAACAAAGAAGGTAACCCTGGCTGGGGCAAGCAAAGGCAGCGGCTCAGCCCGCTCCTGGATGGTACGCAGGCACACCACACAGCGTGCAAGTCGGCGAAGGCAAGGCTGTTCTGTTTTGGGGCGTGCCCGTTTTTCTCGTGTCGCTCAGGATGGGATTCTATCTGTGGCGGCCGCTTCTCAGCTGTGATGGGATGGGCGTTCTTTGTTGCAAATTACAAAAGGGGCCCAGCGCATGTTTTAGAGGTGGCTCGAGGTCCGTTCCCCCAGCTTGGCTTTGCACTACGCGCGCCACGGCCCCCCACTGCAAGACGGAAAAAAGAATAGGAAAAAATAGTGGCTGATTTGCTGTCTGCATCTGCATCGGGCCTCGGAGCTGTGACGGGAGGCTGATTGCTTCGAGAGCCGATGGGCATGGCAGCGTATAGCACCTGGAGAGCCCGGTAAAACAGCAGCGTAGCACCACATGAATCTGCCTTTTTGGTGCCATCGACAGGACCAGAGTGGGTGGATGGTCATGGGGACGTTGTGATCAACAGGTAAACTAGGGAGCAATTTGGCTGTTTGGTGGGGGGTTGGCGAAGGTGGTTGTTGACTTGTTCGTAGGGGCGTTGGACGCAATAGGCTCGCCAGGGCGGGATGCGTTCTGCTTGCTGTTTATCGACGGGAGTACTGGGAGGCGAGATTGGCCCGAGTTCCCGTGGTACTACGGCGCTGCCCGTAGCCGACAAGGTTGGTTGGTTGGTTCACTACCGACACACAGAGGCCACACCCTCTCGCGGCCATGGGATTAGGGGGTCGGCACACTGCACACTAATGCCCTCCTCAAAGGAATGAGGCACAGTGAAGATGCACATGCACATGCAGAGCGGGAGGCGGAAAGAGCGGAGATGGAGGAGCGGAACGTGTTGGTGGTGACGATCTGGCGATTGAGGCATGTGTGCGTGCGGGTTGGCCAAGAGGATTGGCAATGGTGAATGGCACACTATCGTGGGGGTACTGAGTTGCAGGATAAGCTGAAAGGAGGGAAAAATGCAAGTTTCTAAAAATACTTGTGATGGCAATGCAAAAGGGCCAAGCTGGGTGCGTGAGCAATGCCTTGGATTAGAGTGTAGAGGTGCAGAGAGCGTAGACGAAGCGGCAACGATGGTTGGCGTCTTTTCTGCTGATGGCGCGCGGCGGACTGATGCAGGCAGGGCCTTGGGGCCTTACCGGCATGTATCCGTCCTTTTGCACTCGTCAGGGACGGCATACTGTGCAGAGTACCTCGATGGCGCAGGGCAGGGGGGATGTGAGGATCCCGGCAGCGCCGCGGAGTAGCGCAACAAAGCCCTTGGCGGCAGCCAGGTGTTTCTGATGGTGCACGGATGAACTGGGCTGGGCTGGTGGGTTTTCGCATGACGGAGTATTGATTTTTGCGTGTGCTTGTCGACGGACTATGTTGCTTGGTGGAAAAGACATGGCAAGGCGAACCACATCGGTCAATGGGTTGCGTGGGAGCGCGTCTGTGCAAAGCCTGACCAGGGAGAGGATGAAGTGTTGAAACGGGAAAAAACATGGAAATTCCGGCGCATAAGGTTTATTGGTGAGCTTACGGGGAGTAGGTAGAGCAGCGATGGATCATCAATATTGACGAGGACGGCACGAGCGCGAGGAGAGCAGGGCAGCGACCAAGGCGATGGATGGATCGCCAGGTAGTATGCAGCCAAGGTAGGATCAGCGACACAAAACGCTGGGGAGGTTCTGACGGGATTTCGAACCCATCTGCATCATTGTGCCTGGATTGCTGGGCTGGGCGAGCGCCACGGGGATTAGGGCAGGGACTGGGGAGTGGGCTGGGGAGAGGGATGTTGCAGGTTGAGGGTGGCCCGCGCCGTTCTGCCGCCTGGAGGTGGTGCCTGGCTAGGTAGCTGTGAGTGGAGGGCCTAGAGGGAGGTACCAGGTACCTTGGTAGGTACCTAGTAGTAATGAGAGCAACAGCGGGGTGGTGGCAACTTCCAGCAAGACGGATAGCACCAGGTATTACTACTAGGTACCAGGCCAGCCAGTCTGGTTGCACGGCATCGGCAGTGTCTTGTTCAACTGCGTCGCTCCGTTCCGTCCGCAATTTTATGTACAGGCCATTGTACCTCGAAGGCACTATTTCGGTACTCAACCTTTGCAGTGTGCAATTTCCTGGCTCGATATATTTTTCTTTCCCGCGTGGATGCCCCTCGCGGTGTCGGCAGTTTCCTTGGCCTGTCCACTACAAGTGCTACCTACCTAGTACCTTGCACCCACAGCCCACCCGCCCATGGGCACCCACAAGCCATTGCTGGCGCCACGCCCCAAGCATCGGTACCTGCCTGGTACCTCCTTGCCCGTCTGGCTTGTCTGTCCTGCCTGTCCTGCCTGTCCTGCCCTTCCATGCCCTCCCTACTTCGGTACCCCCCATAGACCAACCGTTCCCCTGCAGCCCCTGTCCTGCTAGCCAAACATGCACTAACACAATCATGTCACCCCAGTCATTAAACCGGCGTCCTCAAAGACTCACAACTCCCCTGCGGAGCACTGACAGCGCTCCTACCCAGCTTCCTTCCACATCCCCCAATCCCCCCCAATCCAATCCCCATACTCATTCTCGTACCCTCGTAGTTCCTGCCTTGCCTTGTTGGGCTCTGGGGAGCACCGCAAGTCCTGGTCCATCTCTCTCGCTCTCTCTCGCTCTCTCTCACCACACCCCCCAACCTTTGCCCACTCCTCCCACTCACTCCTCTCACTCCTCTCCCTCCTACTTCACTCTTTTCTTCCAATCTACTTCCAATTCTTCCCGTGAGCTCGTCTTGCCGCATCTGCTCGCTTCCCTTTCCTCTCGCACGCTTGACTCTCCCACCCCTCCCCTCAGCCTCGGTGTTTGTTCCCAGAGCTCACACACGCCACCCTCATCCCCAGCAACAACGCACGCACGCACGCACACCACACCAGGGCACACACCACGACCGAGTACTTCGCCTTGCTCTCTTTACTACTGCTCTTCCTACTCTCTCTCTCTCTCTCACACCCTCGCTCTCTCTTGTCTCCCTCTCTCACGCTCACTTATCTTCTCTCTTGTCCCTCTCTCAACACGGCCAGCCCTCTCTCTCCATATTACCCTTGCCAGTCCCCTCGATCCTCGAGCCTGCCCGGGCCTCGCCTCTCTTTCGCTTCATGCCGCTGGCTTGCATGCTCCCACGACTTGTTTCCTTCGCCCCGACGACCTTCTCCTTGCTTCCGCCGCCTGCTCGCCCTGCACTCGCCTCTCGACTGTAGTCGGCCAACTCTGCTTCCTTTTGCGACTCTCGTTCTTCTATTATACCATTCGCTCGTTAGCTCTTGTCCAAGGTGTAATTGGGCTGAGCCAGTTGTCCGCAAACCACTTGCGATCAGCTCTCGCCAACTTCGCACCCCGATCGACTCAGCCTCGTTGCGCCGCCATCTAAAACTCGACTCCCTCTTGCCGTCACAGATACTCACCCCATCAATGTCAGCGTGATCTGCCTCGAAGCCGCAATGGATCAATCACCAAACCACCCGCTTCACGGGCACTCGTCCCCGTCGCTGTCGGGACAGCAACAAGACTCTCAACTCGACCCTAGCGCTCAGAACGTCCTTGCCGAAGCCCGAAAGAATCTCCAAGTCCTCATTGACTCTGGCTTTTCCAAGGATCTGCTTCACCAGTGGGTGGAGGACAGCCCGCCTCTGCAACTCAGCTTCCCCATCCAGTCCACCCTCGCCGCCGCCCAGCCCTCCAACGTTCTCCAGGTTCCGCCTCAACCCCAGGGGCCGCCGCCGCCACCACCCTCGCGCTCGCCCTCAGGTACCCTGCCCTCCCACGGTTCGTTCTCTTCGACTACAACCGCGTCCTCGCCCTCGACGGCGTCCTCAACGCCCACCCCCACCACCGCCGGCAGCCTTCACCCCGAGATCAAGACCGAACCCAGACACGATGCCGCGACCACAACGTGGAATCCCACCATCCATACCTCGTCTGCCGCTCCTCAGTACATGGCCATCCCGGAGCAGCCCGAGGCCACCGTCTTCCTGCCGCCTTCATACCCATACGCGCACCGTACCAGGATCTCGGTCTCATCCACCAGCTCTGGTTCCTCTGGCCATGCCTCGCTCTGGTCTGTCAACTCGGCGCGCTCCTCCATGTCCTGGCAGTCCGGCACTAGCAATCGATCCATGGGGCCTCCTCTCTCTTCTGCCAGCGGCGCCCCCGTCATCAACGGTTCCCAAATCACCCCATCGAGTAGCAACAAGCAAAATGTATATTGGTGCACCTCGTGTGAGACCAGCTTCAAGCGCAAATACGACTGGAAGCGACACGAAGACGAATTTCACGAGCGCTGGAGGAAGTACCCGTGCCCGGAACCTGGCTGCAACCGAAGCTTCTGGGGCTCCAATTCCTTCAACCAACATCACAAGCAGTGTCACGGCTGCAAGACGTGCCCCCACGCCGAAAAGGTGGTCAAATTTCTAAGGAAGCGCAAGTACTGGGCCTGCGGCTTCTGCTCCGCCCTCCACCCTGCCCGCGAACGCCACGTTGAACACGTTGCGCGCCACTTCGAGTCAGGACTCGGCAAGAATGACTGGATGCACTCGCGCGTCGTCTATGGTCTCCTTCACCAACCTCTTATTCACACTGCCTGGGATGCCCTAGTTGCCGAGAAGCACACCTCGTACGGCGGCCGACGGCCCCAGTTCAGCTGGCACCCCAGCAAGACCGGACGCGCACAAGGCTTTCTAGAAAAAGAGAGCCCCGGCCAGCTTCAAGACTTGCTGGAGTTCTTCTCCGGCGACGAGGCTGAGGCTCAATGGATTGTATCAGTGGCGTACGACCTGGCAGACGTTGTCATGACCAATAACAGCAACATTGCATCCCCCAGCCTCTCACCACCTCAGCAGACACCCGGATCTCAACCGCAACAAGCCTTTCAGCAGGACGCCTCATTTGGTCAGATGCGCCCACCTTCGCTGCTCCCCTCCAACACGCCCGGCGACCCTAGCCGAACTACTTTCGGCGCCTCCCAATTCCGCGCATCCAACGTTTTCCCTCCCAGTCAACAGTTCCAGATCCCTCGCCAGTCTCCAGACTCTTCCACCAACTCGCCTCTTACCATGTCACCCCCCGTGCTAGCGTCACAAGCCAACAACTACGAGAAGCGAGAACTTCCTCCCCCGCCCCCGCCGCCACAGGCAACCAACGACGCCATTATGGACTTTGAGTACTCTCCAGCCTCTGGTAGCTTTGGTGATTGGGCTTCGATGACCAATTCCATGCTCGCAAGTACACCCTCGCAAACAGGACCGTCCGCTACATCGCAAAGCGGAGATTGGAGCATGATGGGCTACTTTCCCGATCCCCGTGTCACTTCAGCTTAATCATCCCCTGATAACCAGGCCTTTGTTACATTTGTTCAACTATATACACACCTTGCGGCGATCGCGCCGCCATCTTTTTCCCTAACGAGCTCTCAAATTCAGCAGCATAAGGAATTACACCTTACATCCCTTATCTACTCACCATTTTGACTACGGGGACGCGTCCCCTTTCACTTTCCTTGATGAATCTATCGACGTCGACGTCTAGACAAACACTTTCTTTCATATCGCGCGCATTTACTATCTCTTATATACAACAAACATGTATAGATAATGACTAATATCCGCCGCGCTCTGGGGGGGAAAGCCGGTATGGGATGTTTTCTTTTGGGGGTTACTTGGATCTGACAAAAGTGCATAGTCTCCTTGTTTCGGATTACACAGGACCGGTTTGTTTGTTTCGGGGGTTATTTTGATACTTTCTTCTTTGCAAGTTTCTCGTTATTGCTCTTTGCACTGTAAATCGCGGGCTTTGCTTGAATGCAGGTGATATTTTATTGTACATTAGTGCAGGTAGATGTATTTATGTTCGGAGCAATTTAATCAACACTTGGCTATTACTTTCGTAACTCGGCAAGCCACCTACCCCGACGGCCCAGGTACGCAACTTTAGAGTAGGTAGGGACGTAGCGGGAAGCCCCCAGAGGCCGGTAATGTTGGGTAAGAATACAAATAATGAAGCTAGTTTGGACCTTTTTGTAGGGCATGACATCGTCTGCCCAGTAACTCAATTGACGCGGCCTCGCGGAGCCATGCGGCGCTGTCTTGCCAGCATCCCATCACGATAGTAGCACTGGATAAGAGCCTGAACCACCCACGTCGGGATACATTGGACACAGGTTCTTCGAAATCGCTCAATTTTGCTACGCAAGGCAATGCAGATCCAGGTCATTCGATTCCCACGCAGCCAAGCAGCGCACCGACTTTCCGCTCTGAATAAATACCTGGCATGTTTTGACTATATACTCCCACCCGTCGACCCCGAGGAAGTCATTCCAGCACGGCAATAAACGCCGTTGGAGCGCAATTCGTAGGGACGGCGTTTGTAATGACAGCGGCCTCAAGCCCCAGACGACTGCTACCACGGTAGCCGGCGGGTTGGACGCTTCCCCAATAGGTACTCCCATGGGTGCGTCTAGGTCAAAAATGCCCCCCTCGTCACATTCATTTCCTGCTTGTTGTTTGATGACTTAGTTCGATCGCATCCATCCCCTCCCCGACGACAAGAAGTTGAGCAGCTCGGGTACCATATCGATATGCGACCGAAATTGTCTTCTGGATGCCAGTTCGTGAGTCAAGTACCGCGAGAGCTATGTTTTCTGGGTCAATAGTAAGTGTCTGCTGCCGCGACACCATAGCTTGAAGCAGGTCTGTGATGTCAAGATCACCCTTGTTGGCGCACAATATCTGCAAATAGGGCGGTACGTTGAGCTGCTGGCCACTCAATACCGTAACCGTGTGGAACTCCGTGACCGCAGCCGCAGCAATACCGAGGTTACGAGCGTACGTCCAGCATACGGACAGCGAGTTTACGTTGCCCGGATTCGGATCTGCAGTGTGAAGGTTATCATCGGTGGCCACGATGGAGGTCTGGCCGCTGGCGACAAGACTCGCGACCCGTGCAGTGACATCGACGTCAAACCAACTAGCGAGTATTATTTGCGTCATGCCTTCTGCCGCGCAGCTGGTGTCTGCCACACGCTGCTGCTCGATGTGTGACAGAGGCGCGTCGAAGCGGAGCGAGATGACGTCGTCCTCTTCGCCAAGGACACACTGCGGTTCCGAGTGCAAGCTGCGGCCGTCGCGGATTGCACGCTTGCGCCAGACCATGGAAAATCCTTTGACGTGGCCAAAGAGCGGATCCCCTCCCATGGTCTCGTTCGTAATGACAAGCTCCAGTGTTCCACCCGTTGTGAGAATGTGATTATCTACCATGCGCTGTATCCGCTTGGTTAATACGCGAGGGCCATATGACGCCGACAGGACCTCGTATATAACCGGGCCGTCGTCCCACGCTGTTGAAGGGCTCGAGGCCTGAGACTAGCTGGACATTTGTGATACGGTCACATTCGACCCGGGGCTGGGGGATACTGAGCGTACGACCAACTTTCCGCTCTCATCGAGTTGAACCTCAGATACGCCGTGTCTTCGCATCCCCTGTATGAGGTTTTGCAAGAAGGCGTCCTCCTGCATGTCACTTGCGCCTTCTTCATGAGGTACCAGAGTATTCCCACGGTTACCCATCCCATCTGCAGCGCGATTCTGCACAGCATCGAGAACCTCCCGCAAGGTGCTCATTATCTGTTGCTGCGAGCTTTCCGTTCGTGCGGAGAAGGACACGTGCGACACAACCAGACCGCTACTGAATGCCGCAATGCTGCTATTCAGAGCCGTGATGCGCGAGCGGATCGACAGTACCTCGTTTTCGGACCACTTGAGACGGTAGAGACCGCGCGGTGGCTTCGTCGCCGGCACACGCGCATGGAGCTCTTGAAGTAGCTTCTCCGCCCGCTGAATAAGATGTTGCAAAGCATTAGTCTCCTCGAGGTTGAGACCGCCAGAACAGCTGTCGTGGGCGGCGTCGCGAGCGCTTAGACTTTTGCGAGCCGTAATACCGGAGTGGCTGCCGGTGCCTTGAAAAACAAGCTTGTTCCCGAGAACCTTGAGTGTGGACTCGAGGTCAATAATGTCCTCACACAAAGACTGGTAGCGGTCTTGCGCATCGCGATAAACGTGATACAGCTGAAAGGCGTCCTTTGCCAGCGCAAGGATGTCCACGGTCCCCGGAAAGTTGGCCATTGCGGCAAGTTAACCCAAGGGTAGTGGTGCTTAATTGATGAATAAACCCTCAGCACGAGGCACACGATAACCGCTCGCAAGCCACTCTCTCGGGTTTGACCAGCCTCGACTCTGGAATGAGATTGATGAGGGGCTGAATGAGGGGTTGCAGAAGTACCTGTACCCTTGTCGGCATAGAGATGCCATGTCAGTCAGGCTGACAAGTTGCTTGCAGGTGGTATGGAACCTGTGACGGAAGAGTTCTGCGCCGTTTGGAAAAGCGGCCGTGCCTGACTTGTCTTAACCAATGGATCGAGCCTATTCGCTTTGAGTAACAGCATATTAATCCTGCGCTTCTACTAGATTGCTTGCGCGCAGTTTATAGGGAATAACCACAGAATCTCATGGCTCTTGCATGTAAACAACAGACCACAGTTCATGTCAGGTCCACTATCAAATGGCACTCTATCCACCTTGCTGGCTGCAAGTTGGTAGGTTGACACTACGGGCTTGCCTGCAGCGGCAGCGCTGCAGACTAGCGAGGCAGAGGAAAGGAGCTCGCAAGTTTCGAGGCTCCCATTATTCAATTCCGTATATCATCTAAATACAAAAACAACAGAAACTATTGCTACAATGCAATTGGCTTTTCTCAAGCTGCATCAAAGTCATAACCGGCTGACGCCGAACTGCCAAATACACTTCTATTGCTTGTCAGCGTTCAAATCATAGCAAAGCCAGCCTTTTCCAAATCTTTGCTGGTGGGTAGCATAGGCCGCCCTTGCATGGGGAAGGGCCAGAATAACGGGTTCTCGATGTTGTTGGCCGCGGCCTGCAATCCCGTCCCCTGACTGGGAGCCTGTGTATTGGAATCTGCAATAATATTTGCCGTGCCCCAGCGGCAGATGAAATCATCTGCGACGAAATTGGGAGCAAAAAAGTTTAGGCTGCTGCTGTACGGTTTGAGCAGGTTCTCATAGTCGTCGGGGACAGGTCTGTTGCTCCCGCCGAATTCCACTTCAATGTTCCATTTCTTGGCGAGAAATCGTAGAATATTCAGGGCTTGCTCGGCAAACTGGTGGCATGGCGCCATCTCAGCGAGGTCCGCGATACCTTGGGCCAGAGAATCGGGGACGTGGGGGTGCATCTTGGCGCTCTCGCCCATTGCATCGGTGTCGGTTGCGGTAGTGCCGTCGCCCAAGTCGGCCGAAAGCTTAGTTGCGCCGATGGCGAGGTGCATAATTGTAGAGGTGAGCACAAAGTATGGGACAAAGGATGGCGTCCGCCGCAGCGTGTACAATTGCGAATACGACTTGAGAAGATTTTGGATGGCGTCGGCGGCCTGGGAGCAGACGTCCCGAGGTGAAACTTTGGAGCCAATAATGCGCAGCTTAATCAAGGGCCTGAACAGGAGTAGAATAGCAAAGTGATAGTACATGCTTGCAACAGTTAGTCTAGCACGGGGGTATAAGATAAGTAAGACGAACTGGGCAAAGAGGACTGCTGGGGTAAAGTTGTGGCCCAACCGCAGCGACTCTGGTATCCTGTCATACCAGTTGAGGTATTGGGTATAAATATTAAGTAGCTCTCGCGATGTCAACGGCTTTCCGGGAGAGTGCAGCATGTAGAGAGATTGATGAACAAGCTCACTCAATTCGCAAAAACATTTGTACACGGATCTCACGTTCGACGGTTGCTCGCAGGATCGTTGCAGAGGTGCACCTAGGGATATCAGCAGGCGTTGGAAGTACTACTGTCAGTCTTGTTTACCGTCATCTGTGTACGGGACCCATAGAGAGGACTCGATATCGGCAATGATGCCTGGCTTCATCGGTAGCCGGACAAAGCAGGAGCTTTGCGGGAGTGAGCCTGTAGCGAGCGACCAGGCGCTGCGCCGTGTTAGACAAGAGGGCAAATACCGGGTAGGACTACACACTGGTCAAGAGCGAAGGCGCCCCAAAATGTAGCTGACTGTACGGCCATCTCGTCGATATCGTCGTTTCGCTGGGAGAGATGCAAGCCCATCTCAATCGCTAGCCGAATGCTCTGGCCAGAGTAGTACCAGCTTTCTGAGTCTCTCCCGCAGCTGGCCTCTCGAATAGACATGATGCCCAGTGCCTGGATGACAGTAAGCGAGTGCTGCTCCGAGTCAGAATTGAGGAGCCGGAGGGCTTCCTTGAAAAAGTGGTCGCCTGAGGAATATGGATCATTGGGAAATTCTCTTGTTTTGGGCTGGGTGGAAAAGCGGCAGCCCAGGGCAAGCAACGCGTTGACGAGAATGGGCGAGCAGTAGCGATGGCGGCCATCTTGAAAGTCGCGGAGAAAATGCTCCTTGCTTAGGGAAGCAAAGGTGGGATACTCCCAGCAAAAGTATAGGGCAAGCAAATGATGAACCAAGTTCACGTCGTCGGTAATGCTGGTCCAGGTGCCAGAGGAATTGCCCTGCATCTCGGGGTCACTCAGCGGCGATAGAACCTGCTCCAAGCCGCGGAAGCGCGGGAGCTGGCTCTCGGGCGTAGGGTCCGTTTCCATGGTCTCGGCCCAGAGTCCAACGCGAGTCTGCGGTGGACCGTGCAGCTCAGGAGGCATGCTTCTCGCATCAGCGAGGGAGTTGCTCCTTGTAGATCTGGTGGTCGTAGCAGGGTCGTGTGATGGGAATTGCCAGGGGTTGGACTGTCTCGGGTCGCCGTGGAAAACGGCCTGCGTCTGGGAGGGGCTGAGGCTCATAGAGGCCATGCCTTGGGCCCCTTGACCATAGTCGGCGGCAGACATGATGGGGCCACGGGACGCGTCGGCGGGTGGGATGCTGGGGTCGCCAGACTGGTGTTGCGGGAACTCGGGGGCTTGGCCGCCGGCGGATTCGACGTCGGACGCGAGGTTTCCGCCGAGCCAGTCAGAGATTCGGTCAACGGACTGGCCGTTGCGTAAGCGGCCGAGGACATCTTCCCAGATATTCGAGCGGGCAAGGGCGGAAAAGACGTGGTCGCTGGATCGTTGACGATGGCGCAGCTGCTCGATTTCGGTGCGAAGGTTTTCCTTGGATTGTCGGACGGGGATTTCATAGACGCAGTCGACTTTTTGGGACTTGCAGCGACCACAGGGCTTGGTGCCGTCGCACTGGTGTGTGTTGTTAGCGGAGAGGAGCGCGGAGATGGAGCTTGCCACGGTAAAAAGACAAACACCATGATGCAAGCCGTACGCACCTTGGCGCGCTTCTTGCGGCATTCGGTGCACGCGTTCGGGGTGACAATGCCGAGACCGCGACGCCGTTTTGAGTTTTGGGAGCTATGAGCGGCGGATAATGGCGCTGCGATCGGTCTTGAGGAGGAGGAGGAGGCCGGCTGAGGGGTAGCGGCAGCGGCCGAGTCGGAGCGGCCCTGTGGTGTGCTGCCGGTGGACGGCTTGCTCGGGCCGGACGGTGTGCTCCCGCTACTGTCGTTATCCATCAGGAGAGAGGTACACAGTTGTGCCGGCTGGTGCGGCAGGCAAGGGAGAAGGGCAAAATCGGTCGGTAGGGCCTCGAAGGCCGGGTCAGTTGCGATGGACGATGGAGAGCAGCGGATACTGGCGGCAGACGAGCGTGGGCGCTTTCGTCCGAAAGGTAGTAGGTAAGGTCGCGCATCAGGGTGCCGTTCAGAAGCATCACTCAACCGCGCGGCCAAAAAGGGGTTAGTACTTACATAACACTAGGCTTAATTAGGTAAAGTATTCTCATATTAGTAGGTCTTATCTAATTCTATTACTTCTAATTAGTTTAATCTAGCTCTACTCTCTATACCCTCTTTACTACACTCCCCTCCCTACTTAATTAATTTAACTAATTAGGTATTATTAAGCTCTACTATTAAGTAGGTTAATATTACTAAATTTAACTTAATTTAAATAATATTAGCTATTATTATAAATTTTTAATTAAGGTTTATTTTTATCTTTTACTTCTTAATTAACTATTAAAGCTATAGTTACTTCCCTAAAAGCTCTACTATAACGGCTAGGATCCGGTCCACTTATTTTAATTAGTAGCTCTAGCCCCTACTAAAATCGCTTAGAAATTACTATCACTACTAGC
>LUFD01000175.1:0-22184 GCA_003025255.1 Cordyceps pruinosa
CCCCCCACCTGTCATATCACCCACCATGAACCGACTCTTCGGCTCCAAGCCCGCGGGGCCCAAGCCGACGCTCAACGGCGCCATCTCCAACATCGACGCGCGCATCGCCTCGGTGGACACGAAGCTCAAGGCGATCAACGGGGAGCTGTCGGCGTACCAGGAGAAGCTGTCGCGGATGCGCGAGGGCCCCGGCAAGCAGGCGCTCAAGCAGAAGGCGCTCAAGGTGCTGCAGCGGCGCAAGGCGTACGAGGCGGAGAAGGACAAGCTCGAGGGCCAGGTATGGAACATGGAGCAGGCGCAGAGCATGCAGGACAACCTCAAGAACGTCATGACGCAGGTCGACGCCATGAAGACCACCAGCAAGGAGCTGCGCCGCCAGTACGGCAAGATCGACGTCGACAAGATCGAGAGCATGCAGGACGAGATGGCCGACCTGCTCGACATGGGCAACGAGATCCAGGACAGCCTCGCCCGCAGCTACGACATCCCGGACGAGGTCGACGAGGCCGAGCTCGACGCCGAGCTCGAGGCGCTCGGCATGGAGCAGGAGCTCGAGCAGGAGATGAGCGCCGGCGGCCTCCCGGGCTTCCTCCAGGACGAGGTCGTGCCCGAGTTCGTGGACGAGCCGCCGCAGACAGAGGACAAGGTGAAACAGGTCGCTGGTTGAGTCGGCGCCAAGGGAGGGGAGGTTCCTTTCTGTGCTCCCCTTGTGCTTTGTTTTGGTTTGGGAGCTTGTTACATGTCATTTAGCGACTCGTATCTTGGTTTTATTAATATCACAGCATTTACACTTGGGTGACTTGCGGTTTCGGTTGCTATGCAAAGCGATCACCGGCGGCTTGTTTGTTCCACGAATATTCCGTGTTGTTTGTATCACGAATATTCAATATATTGCCGGTACCGCGAAAATTTGGTTTTGTTTGTGCCACAAATTTTGAATGCAACTACATTCAGAAAAATACATAGCCTATTCTAATTCTGTCCCGGTGTTTGCCCCCTCGTATCTACATATCGTGCATGTCTCTTCTGCCTATCTGCATGTCGGACAAAATGTACAAACGCCGTTCTCCCATGCATTTTCCAAAGACCACATACGGGTAGCGCTGCTGACTTTGTCCTCGCTTTGTACTAAGGTCCAATTAAATGTTAAAATGCTTGTCGTGATATGCTTTCCTGGTATCCCATCGCCCCGAATGCCCCGTGTCAAAAATGAAGAGAGAGAGAAAAACAGCCGCACCCGCTTGAAGCTCAGTCGACTGTAGCAAAGAAACGGGAGGCCTCTTGTAGTTCCTTGTCGCCGTTGCAAAAGTCCCATCCCACAATGATTTGCGACTGTGTGCAGCAGATGATCTTCCGCGCATCAAACTGCAGCTTGAAAACACGGGCCGGCGCGTTCTCGGCGGGTGTAAGATGCGGGTGGTGGTGATGGTGCCTGGGGTGGTGATGATGCATCGGGGTTGCAACTGGCGCCGCTTGAAACGGCACAGCCGGTGCTGCTACCGGCGCGTGAACACGGTATGAGGTTGCAAATGAACTCGCCGGCTGCTCATTTTGCCGCGGCTGCCAATAATGAGGTTCTTGCACCGCCGAAAATGGTTCTGCAGCCGGGAATGCTGTTTCGGCTCTCCTGCTTGAGCTGCCAGCCATGCTGTCACTCGGTGCTCCCGCAGTCACTGCGGTTGATGAGCTCGCTACAGCGGCGACAGGTTCGCGCCTAGGGCGTTGGACGTGACCGGCCTGAATACTAGTCAGTGCGTTCGTCACAATATGTCGAAGTTGAAATCGCAGGTGTGGTGAGGGCTCTCGTTCTATCGCAGACTGCAGATACGTGTGGAAGGCAAGCATGGCTGGATAATTGGCCAAGGCATGCTCGAGCGCAGCGGCGCCTGCAGGGACAATTTGGTCAATGTAAGCCATATACAGGCCTGCAATGCGCTGATGGCTGGGAGTAGACTCAGGTGGCTGCACACCCGCCTGGGCCACACCTTGGTGAGCAACGGTGGCGAGCGGGTGTAGTGGCAGGTTCGCAGGCGGTACACGCATTGCGGCCTGAATTGCTGATACACTCTGAGCATGTTGGTTTTGAGCGAGCTCCACTGCCTCTTCTTGCCGTAAGTAGTGCGCTGGTCTCCATACGCCTTCCTTGTCTCGTCGCCAGATAATGATGCTCTGGTCGTACGAACCCGACACGATGCGGCCGTATTTGCGACCGCCACCACCTCCAGGAGGTACCTTGGCACCGAATACCTGGATATCTTCAGGCTTGGAGCTGCCTGCATTGGCACGTCGGCTTCGACGAGCAGACCGGCGGTCGCCTTCAGAGCCCAATTCTCCGGCTTCGACGGCTTTCAAGTACTCGGCATCAACAAGTCGCGCTTCGGCCTCGTCCTCAATTTCACTATAGGGCAAATCGCCGAAACCAGCCTGGACGGTTCTGACCAAGTTGGCGTGTCCTCGAAGAGAGGCCACTTTGAGGCCCGTGGGTGCATCGAAGATGCAAACTTCATAGTCACTGCTCCCGCTGACAATGCGTCTGTCGTCAAACTCTACACAAGCAATGCCTTTTTCGTGTGCCGGAATTGTTTGCTTGCAGACTTGGTCCGGCCAGTCCCAGACTTTGATCTGCCTGTCGCCAGAGACGGAAACGATAGTTCGGCCTTTGACTTGAACTGCGTTCACTGCAGCGCTATGCCCATCCAGGCGGCCGATCATGGTAAATTCGGGCTTGACGGGTAGTTCTTGGGCAAGGTCAGGTTCGTAACCGTACGGCTTTACCGTCACGGGAACTGAGCCAACTGGCTCGTAGCCAAGATCGCCGTAGCGCAGCGGCCGTCGATTGAAGATTTTAATCGTCTTGTCTTTGGATGATGTAACGAGGATCCTCTTGTCGAATCGGACGTTGAGGACAGATTCCCGGTGCGCTCTGGTTATCTTTTGCACAAGCTCTCCTGTTGAGAACTTCCAGATGAAAACGTTGGAGTCACTGCTGCCGGAGACTAAAATATCCTCTTCGGGGTCTGAATCGAACTGAAGACAAAGCACAGAGCCATGATGGCCCACGAGAGGTGCCCTGACAAGTCTGCGTGTCTGCATGTCCCATATGCGCATGGTGCGGTCCCGGCTGCCACTGACGAGGTAGCGTGAGTCGAATTGGATAGTGTAGACGCACTCCTGGTGGCCCTCTTCTGGATGGTTGGGGTGGGGAAACATGAAGGTGGAAAACTTTCCCAGTTCCCAATTGGACTCTAGACAACGTCGCATGCCGTACAAATACTTCCAGTTCAGTCGGTGTTTGGAGCCTGCAGCGTCCCAGGTCCATAGCTTCGATCGCATGATAGCGCCGGGATCTTGCGATAGAGCCGAGGGAATAGCCGGCCCCGGACTACTGTCTGGAGCCTTCCGCTTTGCCCTCGCATCGGCTGGCGCAAAGCCTCGGTCTACACCCTTGCCTTTGGAAAGGTAATTGGACGTGTCGGTGTCTGCTAGGGGTGTGATGGCCCGCCGACTGGAGGAGAATGAGGTGGCGGGTGAACCGAATAGGCTTTGCCCAGGAAGGCTCTCCTTAGAAACCTGGGTACGCTCACTATCGACCATTTCCAAATCTTCTTCGTCGTTCATGATGGCGCGGACCTTATTGACAGGGCCATCGACAGATTGCATTTTAGTGATGGAATTGTTGACGCTTTCGTCGAGCTTCTTTTCCTCTGCTTCAATTTCTCCTTGCAGAGCCTTCCAGCCCTCAAGGTGGTAGAGACGCTCCCAGAGCTTCCTATCAAGAGCGAGGTCGTACCAGGCGCGACATGTTCGTAGCACACTGACAAGGGATACGGGGTCGAGATAGGAGAGGATTTTCAGGCATATTTCGGGGGGGAGATGGTTGATAAAGTCTATGTATAGCCGAGGTCGCAAGCGCTGGACAATACTGGCGACGGTTGAGGTTGGGAGCTCTTCGAGCAGGGCCATTGTGAGTTCTACCACAGTTAGCAACGGGGTGGGCAAGTTCGGTGGCTGGGCGGCCAAGCAGGGCACGGCATACCGGCTTTGACAGAAGTGGGAAACATGGCTCCATTGCGTGCTATCCAGACCGCGAGGTCGGTAGGCGACTGGAAGCTCGTGAGCGACGCCAGGAGAGCGGAGCTGTCCTTGGGGTTGAGAGGGTCCTCCGAGTAGCCTTCGTCGGGCTGGTGGACCGGGGAGAAGGGATCCATGGCGAACAAGGCGCAACGAGCGAGTTGAATTGAAGGGCTGGCGAGTTTGCAGGACGGCGGCTGATGGCAAGTGGACGGCGGAGGCGGCGGCGAGTTGCGCGGCGGCGAGGATGGCTGCCCGACGACGCGATGTGGCGGTCGCCTGGTCGCGTGGCGGCGAGGGCGACGACGGGATGAAGCAGCAGGGAGCGGCGGCGGGCAGAGGTGCGGGATCGGGCAGGCGGGCAGCAGCGCGCAGAGGCTGGGGCGTTGAGAGAATTCAAAGGGCCATACGCAGGACAGCTGCCGTGGGTAGGTATGGCCGGTGATGGCCTCTGCCAGGCGGAGCAGTCAAGCAATGGATGCGGAGGATTCGTTTGGTGACGGGTGTGGATGACGGGTTGATTATTGTGAGGCTGGTGGGCTAACTGCTTTAGTACCTGCGAGTGGCTGGCCGGGGAGATGGGATTTGGCGTCGGCAAGATGTCAGAAAGCTACTGGTAGGCAAGGGCAGACCGATATCCCATCCTCCGAAGCATTCATTGTTGAAGTCACCCTACTATTTTTTATTTTAATTTTTTCTCTTTTTCTGGGGAATGCTGAGCTGAGCGTCAGCCATCTGTCTGCTCTGCTCCCCGCTGGCTGGCTGGCTGGATGGCTGGCTAGCGGCCGTCTCTAGCGGGCTCCATCAGGGACACTGACTGACCACCAGGTTGCAGGGGTTTTGTTAGTGCCCGCAGCGGCCGTGCCATCATCCTCCTCCGTGAGATGCGATGTGAAGTCAATCTGAACAAGCCCATCCGTTGCTGTTCGAGAGTACTATGCCTCTCAACTCTCGTCAGAACAGGTGAGTTGAGGTGTAATAGAGGCGTGGGTGGTAGAAGTACAATAAAGTAGGAGACTTGTCGGATGGTTACGTGCCGTACTCGCAAGCCACCAAGATTGACAGCTAACCCAGCTCGTACGGTTACTTGCAGTTGTGATATGTCAAGTACGTACACTGCACAGCCAACAGCAGCTCGCTGCCCCTTGACTTGATTCCAAAGTGGGAGGACGCCGGTTGGCCGATCGTTCCATGTCACCATGTCAAACACCTACAGCAGCGATGGACGCATTTGCAGCCCACATGATATTTGTCACGGTCTATGCGAACCCGAGCCAGGCACGGGGTTTCAAGTTTACTTTCCCACCAAGCCCTCATGGTTCGTTTCAAGTCCGTGTTAGCGGGCTCAGTAAATTGTTTATAAAGGGCAGCATTTTGCCAGGCATTTGGCATTTGACATGTAGAGGGCCAAGGGAGAAACAGTATTGCGTCATGCTCCAAACCAGTTTAAAGTGCAGAAACAGCGAATATTTGTAATAAGGCACAGCTATGTGGTGGACGATCGTCCATGCCGCACTTTCTCATGTATTCCATTCATTGTTACATTTGGGCTAGCCAGGCTGCGTCAACATTGGCGTTGTGTGAGGCTTGGGCGATCTACTCAGGACACGACACAGCCGCCGACGACAACAGGCTAACCCGTGGCTTGTTGCATTTGGAAAACTCTTGGGGCATTTGTTTGAATTCCAGGCAGAGAACCAATCACCCGCAACACTTCATGCCAACCACCGGGACCTTGTGACGCGGCTCACAAAGCGCTTACGCATTATTTGACCGATACCAGCCTCACTCATCAGGCGGCTGGCAGAGAATGCGCCACAACGTCATCACCATCAGGGTCGACTGCCAGGGAACGCGCCCAGCTGCAGCGGTCTTGACAAAAGTAGCGGAGATGGATCCAGCTGAAAGGGTGAATCGAACGCGATTTTCAGGTGACATGCACGATGAGATGCAGGGCACGTATAGGAGAGACGCAATACGAGGGGACTATCTAGGGTAGCATCGAGGAGTGGCGGTGGCGGTGGGCGCGCGAAGACTCGGGCGGCCAGTGACGGACGGCGACTTGTCGACCACTCAGCTGCACGCGCCGTTGGATCACCAGAGGAAGCTACCAGGCCGTTTCTACTGGGCAGGCTGCCGGTCGATGGTGAAGAACAGATGTGCCAATCAGCAGGCCCGGAATGCCCGTACTTGCGCAGGTCCTTTGTTGTGCGGCGGTCGGGAGGTGGGGGAACGCTATTTTTCGCAGATGCGGTGCATTCCAGCAACTGAAGTTGCGCCCGAGGATGCACAGCGCAAAAAGGCCCTCATTATGCACGAGCGGCGTGGCGTTGACATTGTTCGCTTGGAGCTGAACCTTGCATGGTGTTGGCAGTCCGTGGCCGACGAGCCTCACCGGAGGAGCAGCACTGGTGAGTGAGCGGGTGATGGGGAGATGGAAAGTTCAGACTAACTCGCCCGCATTGTCCGTGCAGAGAGGAATGAATCAAGGTGATCGAACCGTCCTACGGAGCGTATGGCAGCTTGCCTTTGACGTCTGTTGAGCAGTGGCACAGATGGGGAGGTACGTAAGTGGCAGGCGCTTAGAGAAGTCTATTGTTGTCCGAGTCATGAAGAAGCAAGAAGCAAGCAATGGGGTAGCGTTGCGAAGGAAACAAAAAAGAAGCATAAAAAAGCACTGAAAATAGAAGAGAGCTGTCGATTGTTTTTTTTTCCTTTTCCTGCCTCTCTCCCTGGCGGCCGTGGATGGCCGAGCGCGAGCGGTGACGGCGTTGAGCTGTGATGGAGGTATCACCAGGTTCGGACAGTCACCTACGCAGGACAGTGCAGAGTCGGCCGGTGGCCGGTGGTGGTGGGGAAGAGGGGAGGAGAACGAGGCCCGGCCAAGGAAAACAAGAGAGTCAGAAGTGTGACTGGCAGTTTGTCAGTCGAGCTGTTCAACCGTCCAACCGGCCGTCATCCTGAGCAGTGCACAACACCACGATACCATGGCTCCTCAACTATCTAGGTAGCGGCACCCAAGCCTGAGTATCATGGTGGCACTATGAAACCGGCATGGCTTGGAGGCGGTGGGCGATTGACTGACCGAGGCATGGTACGTCCAATAAGGCACCGAGTACATATGCCGCACTGCTACGTTGTAACTAGTTGTGTGGCCAGAGCCGTCTACTTCCTACCTGGATACATAGAGTGCCCACAGTACAATTAATGTCCTTTGCCTCGAGGTATGTTTTTGATATGTCAGTACTGTGTGCTGAGGAGTGTTTACTCCAAGCCAGCAAGAATGGAGAGGCAAGACAGAGACGGGTGGCTAGTCAGCAAGAGGCATGTACAGGTACATCTGCAGCAGCCCCGTCTGCCCTGCATGCCCCGCAAAGCCGGCTTGCACGGGCCAGATCCAGATGTCGCGATACATGCAGGTTGGTAGGAGGTACGTACCTCTCCAGACTGGTGATGGTATCTACCAGTACCAGCAAATACGGCCGATGCTACCTGCTAAGGTAGTACGCCTCTGCCGTGGCCAAGCCCATCGACGGCTGACGGCTGACGGCTGGCTTGGTCGCTTCGCGTGCTGGTTGGACCCCTTTCGTCCCCCTCAACCCTCAACCCCTCCCTCTCCGTCGTCTCCTGCATGGCCCAAGGTAGGGCCATTGTTTCGTCGGCCGCTCCTCGTGTGCGGAGGCCCCTGGCTGGCGTCTTGTCCGGTTTCGAGAAGCTGAACCACGGCATCTCATGTTTCGGAGGGAGCTGAGGGCCCGGAGGGAGGGTTTGGCTGAGCTGGTTGTTTGTTTACCGGGGATTGCGGGTGATGCACGTGCCTGTTGTTGTTGTGGTTGGGGGAGGTATTTGGTATTTGGTCTTTGGGGGGCAGCCTCTGCGTGGTGATGGAGATGCAGGCAGACAGACACCGACTTGCCCGGCAAAACACTGAATCAACGACCATGCTAACAAATGCGCTAAATGCCAATTTCACAACTGCTCCGTAATCTGTACTAACGTATCTGGTAGCAGAGAAGAGAGGAAATCCACCAGCGAATCCGCCGCCAGCCAACGGGGCCAAGCCTCCAGGCCGGTGGGCTGGGACCCTCTCGGCCTCTGCTAAGGCTTCTAAAGCCTCTAAAAAGGGGCTAACCAACCGCTGCGGGTGCTGCGGGCGGTTCAGATTATCTGCAAAGGCACAAGCCGCGCCGACTGGTAGAATGGTAATAAGATGCATCCATGCTAAGGTATCCATACCCAGTACCTACTTATATCCATATCCATTAGGTTGATGCCTCCTTCATTCTGCCGTCTCCCCCTCCTCCCTGCTCACTGCCCCATCCCCCCCTTGTCCCTCTGTCCTTCTGCCATGCCATAACTGGAGACTGCCCACTGCGCCCACTGCTGCCTCTGACCCCCCCGCCTGCGCTGCGCTGCACTTCCAGCATTTCCATCTCATCCTCGACCTCGTTTCCCCCCTCTGCTGGCCTACGCTCGGCTTCCATCCTCAAGCTGCAACTCCTCGACGCGGCCCGTCCCTCTTCCTCGTCAACGCCGACCTCGTCCGCATCCTCCCGCCTTCGTCCTTTGCCGAATCTCACGTCTTCGACTCCCAACCTCCGCTGTCAGCACTGTACCGCACACGCTCACCCTCCACGCCGCACGCCGCACGCCGCACACACACCCCCGCCGGCTCCTCTCCTTGCACAGTCGCTCGAACCGACGCACACGGCGCCATTCCCTCACCAAGCCCGTCATCGTCGCCAACTATCCTCCATCAAATCATAATACCGCCCTCCAGCGCCTTCGCTCACCACCCTCGCCGCTCACCTCGCACCCCTCGCCTCTGCCGCCATCCTTGCTCCCCCCTATTCCACCTCCAGGTACCCGTCGCCCAGCCCTGCCGCCGTTGCAACCGCTGCACGCTTCCTCCCTCTCGCGGCGCCTGCCCAACCTCTTCCCACCGTGCCTCTCCAGCACGCCCGGCAGATGGGCCCATAGGACATGGCGCATGCTATTTTAATGAGAACCAACACAGCTCCGGCCCTGCAAACCGCCAACGGCGTCGGAGTCCTCACCAAGATGAACAGCGCTCCGCGAACCAGCCAGCTGTCCAGCGCCACCACCTACGCTGGCTCCTCGGCCTCCCTCAGCTCTCTCAACAGTACTGCCACTATTGTTCCGCACAATGGCGGCCCCGTCATCGCCACCGCAAACATCATCAACCAAAAGGCCGACGCCTCCCGCTCCCTCTACCAGATCTGCGTCTCCCTCAAACAGCGCCTCGCCCAGGTCCCCGACTTCCAGCCCTTCCTCGACCAGCTGGACCCTACCGACCCCGTCGATTCGCTATGGAACCTCTTCCGCGCCGGTCATCCTCTCCTCGTCATCTTCAACTGCCTGCAGGGCGAGCCCCTCAAGGTCGAGGACCCCAATGCCTCCGAGGCCAAGAAATCAAAGATTGCCATTTTCAAATTCGTCCAAGCCTGCCTCAAGGAGCTGCAATTACCCCCCGCCGACACCTTTGTCATTACCGATCTAATGGGAAACGACACCAGTGGCTTTGTCAAGGTTCGTCCCCCTTGCTCGTCCCTCTCACCTCCTCTAACGCCTCCACCCCCAACTAGGTAACTCAGGTGGTCAACTATGTACTTGACCTGGCTGAGCAAAATGGACACCTCCTACAACCGCAATTCTCACCCGAGCAGGATTCTTCCGTTCCCGCCGCTGGCGCTCAGATGAGTTACAGAGACCACATTGTCAAGGAACTCGTCGACACCGAACGCAAATATGTTCAAGATTTAGAAAACCTCCATGACCTCAAGACGAGATTAGAACAAAAAGGTCACGTTCCCGGCGACATTGTCCACCAAATCTTCCTCAACATCAACGCTATTCTCGATTTCCAGCGACGATTCCTCATTCGTGTTGAAACGACCAACTCCATTCCCAAGGACGATCAGCGATGGGGTGCCCCCTTCTGCTTCTACGAAGGCGCCTTCGACATTTATCAACCCTTTATTGCCAACCAGCGCAAAGCCGCTCAGATTGCCAACCAAGTCTTCGACAAGATCCAACTATCAGAGCACCCGGTCGCCGCTGATTTCAACACATTGGACGGATTCCTGCTCAAGCCTATGCAGCGCCTTGTCAAATATCCTCTGCTGCTCAAGGATCTCAACAAAAAATCCGAGGACGAAGAGGTCAAAGAAGATCTGAAGACTGGTTGCGAGGCTGCCGAGCGAGTACTCCACAAGGCAAACGACGCTGTTCATCGCGCCCTACTGGACGAAGCCCTCGACGAACTCATCGTCCGAGTAGACGACTGGAAATCCCATAGAGTGGAGCAATTTGGCAGCCTGCTTCTGCACGGAATCTACGGTGTCATCACAGGCAAGACAGAGCAAGAGAAGGACTATGAGATCTATCTCTTCGAAAACATCTTGCTATGCTGCAAAGAGGCCTCGGGCAACAAATCCAAGGACAAAAAGGACAAGACCCGCTCCCAGGGTCCCAAGATCAAGAACAAGAATGCCAAGCTACAGCTAAAGGGCAGGATTTTCATGACTAACGTGACCGATGTCGTGTCTCTTTCCAAGCCTGGCTCTCACTCTGTCCAGATTTGGTGGAAGGGAGACCCTGGCGTGGAGAACTTCACCATCAAGTTTGTCCACGAGGAAATGATGAAGACGTGGGCCGTCGGCCTCGAGACGCAGCGGAAGAGGAACGCGCCCCGCATGTCGGTCAATAGTGAGAGCGCCAACCAAGACTTCACCTGGACGCGAGACCACAACCTCGAAAACCCGTACCTCCACCAGGATGAAGACGAAGACGAGGAATACGGCTCTACACAGTTTACCGCCCCGCCAGGCTCTCTGCCTCGCACATCATCGAGCTCCAACGTTCGTCAGCGATCCATGACTGGAGACAGCACACAGTCCTTGGCATCCATTGCTAGAGCACCGCCACCTCGATTCCCCCTGCCATTCCCCCCGGCACCCCTTAGCCTGCAGACGGGAAGCAACGGTGCGCCATCCCCTGGAGCTCGAGGCGGCGATTCATACTTCTCACCCGTTGCCGACTCGCCTGTGTCTTCTCGTGCCAGTGCCACAAGTGGCGTCTTCCCAGGGCCCCCATACCAGTTTCCTAATAAGAATGGCGGCTCCTCCGGCTCCGGATGGGACGAAAATGCACGATATACAGCGCCTGCAATGCCCCGCGCTCCCTCTCGTGATGGCCCTCCTTCATCCTACAGCAAGCCTCCTCGCGGTCCGTCATTGCCAGTCATGGCGTCAAATTCGAGCTCGGCTCAGCAGCAACGGAGCCGCTCGTATAGCACCCCCGATGCTGGAATCCCCGGCCTCCCGCGCCTGCGACAACCTAGCCAGGGGAACATTCCAGCAGTACCTGGTATCCCCCAACACCTGCACGACAGCCAGATTGCGCGATCTCAAAACGGTTCCCCGCGGAACGATCTACCCATTCGAACGAATAGCAGTAGCCCTGGTGCATCGCGACAGCCCATGCACAAGCAATCTGGTAGTCTTGGTGGCACCATGGCACACTTCCCGGCCCAACCGATTTACCCGCGCCAAAACACACCAAGCAGTCAGGGCTCGTCCATCCTCCGCGTAGATCCTACCGCAGCCAACTCGCGAAACGGCTCCCCCGCACTGCCGAGCGCACCGCTCGGCCCGCCCTCTGGTGAATCTTACTCTAGCGACATGCCCCTTCCAACGCAGCTCAAGGTCCGGGTCAACTGCGATACTGGAAACTACGTAACGCTTGTCGTTGCATTTAACATTAGCTACCAGTCCTTGATCGACCGTATTGATGCAAAGCTCGCACGCTTCATGAACAGCTGCATCAACAAGGGAAATCTGAAGCTCCGATACCGTGATGAGGATGGCGATTTTGTCACCATTGAGAGTGACGACGACATTCAAATTGCCTTTATGGAGTGGCGCGAAGGCGTGCGCAACATGTACTCTGGCGGTGTCGGCGAGATTGAACTGTTCTGCGTGGGTGACGCTTCTTAGAATGGGCAATGCATGTCTGTTTTGTCTGCATTGGTCAAAACGCGAGCGAATCTTTTCCTATACGACGAACAAGCAAATCTACTCGAAAACGATGCCCACTCGGGGCTCTATATACCGGATGCTGATTCTCAAAACACAGGACCTTGCTGGTTCCATTTGCTCAGCTACACAACTCGCGACGACCTTCTTTTGAGAATTCTTGTGCTTTTTTTTTTGTTTCACACATCGCTTGGGGTTTCTGGCATTTACAGTCTTATCCTATACACCACATTCGTTAGGTTTCTTTTCCGTGTTTTTTCTTACAATATGGGTTGCATTTTGGCGCAGGCGACTACCAACTATTTTAGGCGCGGGTATGGAGATGGGTGCGTTCAGCATTTCTGTTTTGTTTTCTACCATTCCGTTTCTTGTTTCCGTATAGGGAACTGCATAGTGTTCTTTTTTGGTTCATGTATGTCATCGCGACAGATGTTGTGTTTTGCTCTGGACAAGCGAAGAGGGAGAAGAGAGAGAGGTACACGCAATACCTAGAGGCCGTGTGTTTTTTCTCGTTACTGGCGGTCCAGGGAATACTGGACGAGGATGCAGAGGAGGAAATCGAAGAGGGCGTGGCCCTCCATTCAACGCTGGATAGACTGTCATTTTTTCTTCCTCCCTTCTCTTCTTCTCTTTTTTTTTTTCTTCTTTCTTGACGCAGCTAGACTTTTTGGTTGATAACCGCTGGTGGGCTGAGAAAACGTGGCAGCCTAGACATGGATGAAGAGGAAGCTGAATTCAAAACCAACACATTAAGCTCATGATGTCCGTCTCTCTGATCTGGATCGTGGATGTCTGCCGTGATTATTAATGAAATGACAAATTTCAATGTATAATGTGTAGATGTTTATTGTACATGGGCTTCTCTACTTGATGAAACGCTGTGAAAAATCCTGCAGGCTAGATATCATGGCCTACGCATGCCGGCTTCCTCCTGTGCTGTGAATATTGTACATGGTGCAGTTTTTGGGCACCTTCTTTTTGAATTCTCAAACCAAGAAAAACGCCGGTATTTCGATATTCAACAATCGAATGCAGTCCTTGCCCTGGCTGTGACTGTCCCCCTCTCATTCCCCTCACCGCATCCATAGATTTTCGACAAGGCAGTTCGGTTCTGCGCTCCCGCCGGCAGGCCTCCGCTCTTCGCATGCATGAGGGCTCGGATGCGCCTCTTCCAGACCGGACCGACCCTCGCTTTTCCCTACCACCCGTTTCCCCTGTCTCGCCTTTGGACCCTCGCTTTTCGTCCGCTTGCTCGACCCTTTCCCCTTGTTCTCCTTACGTCGGCTTCCCGTCGTAGGTGATGTACCTGCCCAGCCGGCCCATGTGGTGGTTGATGGTGTTGGGCGGCGCGGGCTGCGGCTTCGGGCCGTCCATGCACTGCCGCAGCTGCGTCTCGATGGCGGCGCACCCGGCGGCGTTGTACCCGGCCGAGGCCCAGCACGCTGTTTCCACGTCCTTGTTAGCCAAAAAAAAAAAAGGAAACCCCAGAGGCGCAGGCATACGCAGGTGCAGTCGCGGAAAGAAGGAGACGTACCGAGCACGCTGGACATGACGACGGTGCAGGGGTTCTTGGGGTTGCGCTTCGGGTTCTTGACGCGCAGAACCTCGAGGGGAGGCAGGCGGATGGGCTTTTGCGGCATGGCGGGCGCGGTCACGTCCCGATGGAGGGGAGGGAAGGGTGTTGTTGCCGGTGTTGCAGGGAGCAAAAAAATAAAATAAAATGGCGTGCCGCAATTGGGCGCAAGGCAAAAAGAATCGTCCACTCGTCGTCTGGCTTTCTCATGGAGCTCCCTTTGCGCCGCGATGCAGGTTCAAGATTGGAAATTTGAGATCACGTGCAGTGTCACGTGCACGGATCCGAGTTGGTCACTTACACAGCAACAGGCTTTTTGCAATGGAATGAAGATCCTATTAATATTGTCTTCATTACCGGTTTAGTGGATCAGTATTAGCCTTGTCGCGGCTCTCTTGATGTAGAAGTTCAGTGGTGATGGGATCAGTTGCGCAGGTGTGTCTATCGACAGGCGTCCATCTATGATGTGTGTTGACCAGAACTGGTTTCATGCCCCAGCCGTAAAAATAAAGAGCCCAACTATCAGTACATCTTGCAACTATGCCCTGGAATCTATACGCGGGCTATTTATACCGTGGAAGGTAGTATATCCCTGTCCGACTTGCGATACGCCGCCGGCGCCGGCACAGGCCTCAGCCGCTGCCGCCGCCCCGGCCAGCCAAAGACTCGCCAAAGCGCCGCCCTCCCCCTCTTCTTCTTCTTCTTCTCCTTCCGCCTCCCGTTCTTCTTTGCCTCCCCCGCGGCCTCTGCTCGCCGACGCCGCCACCGGCGGAAGCACCACGCGCCGCCGACGAGAAGCAGCAGCACGGGCACGCCGATGCCGAAGCCCAGGATGAAGCGGGTGCCGCGCTCGTCGCCGCCGCTGTTCTGGGCCGCGACGCCGCCGGCCGCGATGCCGCTGCCCGCGACGGGTGCGCGGCGCTGCAAGGGTAGCTGCGCCGGCGTGTTAGTGGAAGACGGGCACGGCGGGTGTGGCAAAGAGACGTACCGAGGGGCCTGCCACCGGAATATGCATTTCCTATTTCTTTCTGTAGTGTAGCTGTTGGTGGCACACAGCGTGATGAGTTGCGACCAAGTCTCTCGTGGTTGACCGTGTTATAGATTTGGCCCAGCAAGGATTCTTGGATTCTTGGGATCTAGATGCTCGCAGTTCCGTGAATTGACTCGGTATTTGGAGAATAGACAACCCACAGGCGTTTATTTCTTGTATTGTCGTTTCGGCGACTTTGAACGTCTCCTACCATGCCTGCCAAGCAACAATGACGTCCATCGCTTCTTGGCCATGATGTCGTTCGCCCCACAACCACAACCTTACGACTGCCATCTGCTGACAAGAAAAGCAGAGGTAGCCAGGAATATGAATTGTACACCTTTAGTCGCATGAGTAAATAAGCTTAAAAAGAATGTAGAGCCATCGCGGGCTCGAGGCGCATGTGCCTTTCCGGTGGTGTCCAGAGAAGACGGACTGCGGAGGAAACTCTCCTGCTTGAGGTCGGCGGCTACTGGAAACAGTAGGTGCAACGCTTTCTGTTTTAATATTATAGTAAAATTCTTACAAGAATTTATTAAAGCTATTAAAAAAATCAGTTAAAATAATAAATTTCAGTAAAATGTAAATACAGATGCTGAAGATAACTTCGAAGCGAGGATCACTCCTACATACTAGCAGGGTAATAGGTATTCATTCCGGGCTACCGAATACAGAAATCTCTTTCGGGATAATCACCACCCAAGCCTGCTCCATCCATAAATCCGTCCAGGAAACATTCTCCTACAAAAGTGAAAACACCCTCCTCCTCATCAGACTGCCGTAGCAAAATGGGAACGCTGCAGCCGAAGAGTACAGCAACCAGATCCCCTTTACGCGCCCTTTCCGAAACCAAGCTAATCCGTCCGTTGCGAGTGACCATCAGACGTAGCGACGTCCTGACGACCGTGTCAAAAAATCTACCAAAAAAGGTATCAAAGATGTACTCGTCTCGGTTCGGAGCCAAGGAAGACGAGCCGACGTCGACGGTTTCGCCGCTGTCGTGAAGGACACCCTCCAAGGTCTGCCCACGTATCAGGAGAGATTTGGTGCAATCATACCATTCTTGGAACTCCTTCGGCACGAGCGGCGGCGCCGATTCAGTCACGAGCTGGCCACATAGCCACATGAAATCGTGGAAAAATTCATCTGCGGGCATGAGGTAGCGCAGGAATCGATCTTTTCGGTCCAGCACCAAGCTTTTGCACACAGTCCGAAGGATTTCTGAGGCTGGCATGCAATCAGACGCGACCGTGGACAAGTTCAGCTGGGCGGAACACTGGACCAGGTCGGTATTCCTAGACCCGGCGAGTCCATCGACCACATCCACGATCGTTTCGCGAGCGACAAGTTTCCAGCCTCTGAATGTGTATACGGCGGCTCGGTCTTTGGAAGCGGCATAGCAGGGCAGCGAGTCACCGGGCTTATCGGTGGCAAGAGCGAAGGGGCGAAGATTGCCAATGTGAGGCTTTGAACTCTGGCTGACCAGTAGAGGCACCGACAGAGGGTCTATCCTTGCTCGCCAGTCAGGCACCCAAGATGGCAGCGCAGAGCCAGCTGAGGCGCTGTATATCGAGGCAAAGCAGATGACATCCAGCGACTTGTAGTGCTCAATGAATGCTCTCGCAAAGCCCATGTACGTCTCTTCCACGCTGTGCGCGTAGTCCACATCCAAGAAGCAGGTGTCAGTGGCCAGTCCCTTGATGCCATATAGACGATCTCGGTCGTCCGTGGCCTCGAAGCATGAACTGTAGGCCGCCAGCGCCACTAGACTCATGTGCAGCTTATCGGCCTGGGACTGTCCCTCTTTGTGCAGTATCTGTACTCTTCTTCGGCTGAACCCGCGACGAAAGGCGGGAGTCCCCTTGAAGGCGACGGACGTGCACTGGTCTGCAGCGATCAAGGCACCGTCGACGGCAAACCGGCTGAGGCTTTGCAACCCCCACCAGAACGAAGCGTTCGCGTTTATGGCATACTCCTGAAGAGTCCAGGTCCTAGACCACCATTGCCTCTGGAAGAAGCTAGCCAGGGCAGCCCAGTGCGGCTGGTACTGGTGTTGCTCAAAAATGCGGCGAATCTCTTCGGAGCCAGGACGGTACGTCTTCTGCCTGACTGTTTTGTTGAGCAGTTGGATAAAGTCGACAGCACGATCGGTGTCTTCCGAATGCTCGCCCAGCCAAATGATGACCGCGTGGGCATTGCGGTAGATGTGTCCCATCAGCTGCACCTGCTGGCTCCTGTCTTCCACGTCTGCCAGGTTGATACATATCGAGTCGATCCACCACCAGGTGTCGTCCGACCGGGCACCCTTTACAATTAAGACGCGAAAAAATGCATGCACCGTATCGAGGACACGGAGCTGTCCATTCTCGGTTTCAAGGACATGGTGTTTCTCGGTGGCATCAGCAGCCGGGCTTTCGCTCCGCCAGGAATAGGACAGGGCGTGGTAAGGAGGGGCGGGCCCTTCCAACGGGAATGTCTTGAAGACAGCTGATATGCGGTCGATGCCGTGACTGAATTTGACCAACCGAACCTGGTCGTGTTGGATCGGCTCGTAATGGTAGGAAGCAAGATTCTCATCCATTCTCGTCGGTTTGAATCGCAGCGCCCGGGCGGCTTGACCACAGATTGCATTTAGCAGCGGCAGCTAGGAGATAGATGTTCTCCGCCTGGTTGTACTCACGCTTCAATCACATTGACTTTGGATTGACTAGCAATAGCTGGCTGAACAAGAGATCCAATGCCACGCTGTGCGAGCATCGGGAAGGTTCCACCTGCGTGGCTCAAAATGACTTCAATATTTGTGCACTCTGACATGACGCCTGACACAAGCAGGGACATTGCCGCCCGTGTCGTTGCCAGCGGATAGTCGATGATCGGCTGGGGAAGGAATCCTCCAATCTTAGCTGGAGTGATGTATATATGGCTTGGGTGAAGAAGGACGAGGGCAGAATGCTTGTCGAGCATGTCCCAGATCTCTCTGAAGACCTCGTCGCCAACTAAATGATCGCCGTAAGATGACATGACGATGACACCATTTTCTCGCTTGTCAGTCTCGAAGATGCGCTTGATCTCCAAGATGACGCCTTCGATGTCGTTAAAATCGGGCAAGCTGGCGAAGAACCCAAGTCTTCCTGGTTGTTGCTGGCAGGCGGACCAAACCTCGTCATTCAAGGTTCGCGCAAGAATCCTACCCTTTTCTGTAGGTTCGAATATCGCAGGTCCGGGTGCAGTGACAGACAAGACTGAAAATGAGGCCCCGATTGTGTCGCTAAACCGAACGCATTCCTCCAATGTCCAAATCGGGGTCGGCCAACCAGAAGGATCTCCTCCGCATTCCTCCAGCGCGGCGATGTAGCTTGGTGTCAGGACATGGATACTATAATGAATGGTAGAGTTAGCGCTGTTGTTGGACTTGGACATGAATGTTTGTTACTGTGTGTCAATGCGAGACGTGCTACTATGAGTGCTTGGGGAGACGAAGCGAGCTGCACGCTCAGCAACATGTCCGAGAACTGTCATCTATCGAAATAAGCACATTAGCCTGCTAAGCCCTGCGTGGGGTGCATCGTCATCTCCGCTGCTGTCGCGCTTGGGCCTTGGAATGAATTTCGTTATCGATTTCTGGAACGGAGACTCACTATGATTTGCAGCATAGAGATTCAGCACAGTGATAAGGGGATAGAGCCACAATGTTTTGTCAAGAGTTGGCCGAATACTGCTGGTGCACTTCAGACCCAAGAGATGTCTGGAAATACGAACATGTGAGGAGGCTAAGCAATCCTCAGTAGCCCTTCCGTTCGGAGGGCTTCCGATTACCGATCGGACAGCCTCCGATCCGTTCGGGGGCTCCGTCTGGTAGGATCCCGAACTAGACGCAGCACTTGTGAGCAATAGAGTTTCTCTAACTATGCCACGGGAATCTAAAGTCAGACACGCTTATTGCGGCAGTGGTTCAGCTCGCCATTGTCCGGCTAAGCTATCGTGGGCACCTCGATGAGAGTAGCGACGGCCGTTGCGGCAGCAAAACCGCCTAATTAAAGTCTTCAGAATTTCCCACCAAATGCTATACAACTCTAGCTAGTTCACTCATGACGGCGATGCATTTGTTGGTAATCGCAACGTGTCCCTGCAGCGCCGCGTACACGTGAGGAGAGAAGCGAATGGGCGCCGCTTCTTCAAACAGCAAGCAGAACGAACTACCGCCGTAATGAAAGCTCCCGATTTCTTGTCCTTTCGAGACGTGATCCCCCTGGCGCACGGTCGCGACGCAGCCAGACACGTCCGCCATGCCAATCGCGACGAAGCCAACGCAGCCGATGCGAGAGTCGTCAGCCTCGATGATGACGACCTCGCGCGTAGCGACGCAGCTAATCAGCATCTGCGAGGCGTCCGGTGCCTGTCTGTCTGGGTTGGGAGCTCCCGCGGCATCGACTCGCTCGAACCCATTGGCCGGATCGGCGACAAAGTACGCCCCGTCAACGTGGCGCACGCGCACGACGGTGCCGGCCACGGGAGCGTGCCAGCGGTGGTAGTTGAACGGAGAGAGCCAGCCCTGGAGGATGGTGCCGCGGTCGAAGCGCGCGGCGAGCGGATCGTGGTCCAGCATGGCCGGGACCGAGTACGTCGTCCCTTTGAGAGAAAAGGGCTGCGCTGCGGCGACGTCGGCGGCGAGGGCAAATGGGCGCGACTCGCAGGGGTTCACGATGACGCTGTGGTTGTTGGCCTCTGCGACTGGTCGTACGCCGGGCACAAAGGCACGCGTGAAGAAGGCGTCCCAAGATGGGAATCCATATGCAGGCCTCGACGGGTCGCAGATGAAAGCCTGTTCAAAAGACGGCACTGCGAAGGGCGCATTGTGCGCCGTGTTGACGGCTTGCACCAGCTCGTCTTTTGCCCCCGCCGATAGCCAGCCGCCCTCATCTTCGGTCATGGTCGACACAGACTCGCTGCTAGATAGAAACGTGGCCCATTGCTTCAAGATTTGGCGCAGCATGGTGCTGATGTCTTCGCGGGCCAGGATTTCCGATCCCGTTCGAGTGTTCATGAACCAGATCTAGGCACAGCATGTTAGGATTTTTTGATGGAGCCATCTTGTTGATTCAGGACGAACCAGGGCTTCGTTGATGGGACAGCCAAAGATACAGTCGGAACGCGACTTGGACGTCCACGACGGTGCGCCTTTGAGGCCGCGGTCGATGGCCCGGACGAGGCCGCGGTAGTCTCGGATTCGGGGGAAGCCGAAGCCATCTGGAGCGAGTTGGAAATTTTCTGGAATTTCTCCAAAGGCCTTTTCGAATAACCTCGGCAGCTCATGGTCGCCTTCTATTTTACGCTGCAGCTTTTGGACAAGAGGTGCAAGTGTTGGCTCAGGTTCTGGTGCTGGAGTTCCGTTCGTCATCATTATAGCGAGGGTTAATAGTATATGGGAGAGATAGGCGCTGCAGATATTTTCATGACAAGATGATGAAATTATCGCCTACAATCAACGTCTGTAAAAATGGCCTGCTTGCTTACCCCTGCTGAGCTGGGTTGAGCTGAGCCGAGCTGCATGCCACGGGGGTCCTGCACTGCACAGATACCCAATGGTAGTTGGGCGGCTGAAGATGAGATGAGACCACTTGCCGAGACCTGATTCAAAGTATTGCGAAAGTCCCAAGTGCGAGTTTACGTGCCTGGTGGTATTAAGAAGGCATCGAGTCAATCGGAGTCGCGGTTTCTGAGACTACTAGACGATGCCAAGGATACAGCCAGTCCAAGCATCGGGGAGCAATTGAATCATCGGGCTGGATACACAGCATTTTATTGGATGGCCATACGACCAGGGTCTTGAGATCCAACGTGGCCGAATCGAAAGGCACATCTCTTCCATTCAAGGCTCAGCTGAGGTGGAGGCAGCTGCACGACGCCGCGTCTAATACCTCTGCGACATTGGATTTGGCGGCATGAGCCACCCTGGCGAATTGGAATGGTGCGCGCGAAAAGGATGGCGGCCACAGGCAGAGTAGGATTGTCAATGGCGGTGGGCGGCCGCCATCGGCACGTCTAAGCCGCCAAATGGGGGATGAAAGGCTGTGAGAGCACTAGTATAAATATAAAATACTTTCGGGAACGCGCGAGGCACAGAATTCATCATAACGGCGTCGAGAGACGGAGAGGTGCGGATCTGGGCGTACCAGAGACTATCGTTTGAACTCAGTCGGGGACTATGGGAGTTATCATGATGTATTAGATATTGCGTTGAAGGGGAAAAACCGGACCTTGGAAACCACCCACCCGGAAAAACGGCTCAAGACGCTGGATTATGAGTACCTCAAAGACACGGCAAGGGAGCACATCAAGTCGCTTACGTCCTGCCCATCCCAGAGTTTGGCCTGATGATACCGGAGATTGTCCACTGCGGACTGGGTCGGGGCTATAATACGCGCTGTGGAACAGCAGTAAAGCCCAGGACGCATCTTCCATCTCGGACCCGAAAATAATTCTGGATAGCCGTCTTGACCGAGCCGTGATTGAGGTCAGCCTTGAGCTGAGGACGCTGTGTCCAGACATGGGCTTCTCGTCCTGTACCCGACTCATCGGACGTCTATCTCAGGGACATAGATGCCGAATACACGGGCTAGAGCTGACCGGCGCGCGCAGGATTCTGGCACGGCTGCGAGCTTTACACGGGGGTTGCACCCTCAGTCGGATCCCGTCGTGGCCGATGATCTCGTGGCGGAGATTGCGGCGCGGACGTTGATCGACGAGTACGCACAGCTCGACCGAGCCCAGCTGATGACCATGACATACGATGAGCGTATTGCCCTGAATCATGCAGCAAAGGAGATTGTTGATGGGCTGAACGCCGAGGTTTGGCCAAATACGGTCGGGGGCACAGTGGGCGGTGCTCCGGAGCAAAGAGGTATTCTGCCGGCTGCTGAGGTTCCAAGGCAGAGGAAGGGAGATGAAGAGGGTATGAGCACGGGTCCGCAATGTGAGGAGAAGGGAACGCGAAAATGGTGGAGGAAAAATAAAGAATAGTGAATCTAGTGACTATTGTAGGTTCCGAAATGTTGCTGGGTCTGTTTCTACGATCAAGAACAATAAATGTAATAAAATGTATTATATTCTAATATGATTACAACAATAATTTCTACTAGATTATTACACAGTAAGCCATTTACTTTGTCGTTCCTGTCTGCACCGGTAGAATTGCTTTTATAACAGTGCGTGTCACCAGAGCACCGTTACGTCCGACTCAGCGCCGCGGAGAAGCAGAGCAGGTCGTGCCTCTTTGCAAGGCCTTTTCCAATGGTTCGCACGGCGGAAACGGGCCGCTGAAATTTAGCACATAACTTCTGAATATTTACACATAACCTTACCTAATTGGGATGCACCCTTGTAATTAACCTACCAAAATGTGCAGGGGAAGCTACCGATGTTGAATTCTAGCATGTAACTATCTAAGAAGGTG
>LUFD01000176.1:0-28319 GCA_003025255.1 Cordyceps pruinosa
GCCGCCGCGGCGAACGCGAGCTCGTACAGCGCCGGGCCGCGCGCGACCCGGAACCGCGCCGGCGCGCCGAACGCCTCCCAGAACCGCGGCCAGTCGCCGCGCGCCGCGTGCGCGGCCAGCAGCCGCCGCGACTGCGCCGCGGTCGGCGCCACGCGCCGCTCGGCGAGGAGGAACTCGACGTTGGCCTGCGCGCGCTGCAGCGTCGGCCCGCGCGCGGGCGACGACGCGAGGGACTCGACGAGCGTGACGAGCACGTCCCCAGACAGCAGGGCGACGCCGCGCTCCTCACCGGCGAGGAGCAGCTGGTCGACGAGCCGGATCCGCTCGGCGGCGGTGTCGGGCCCGGGGGGGTCGGCCTGGAAGATGTGCCGGATCAGCTGCACGAGGTCCTCGGCGGAGATGGGTGCGCCGGACGCCTGGAGGTCGCGGACGTGCGCGGCGACGGAGTCGAGGTGCAGGTGCGTGGTCTGGGCGTCGCCGGAGGTGGTGTCCTCCGCCGTGAGCCGCCGCGCGCTCGTCGAAAAGTACCGCTTCTGCGACGCGTCCGCCATGGCCTGCCACTGCTTGGCGGCCTTGTTGTAGCCCTCGGGCAGCTGCAGCCGCGCCGCCACCTGCTTCTGGAGCTCCTCTGCAGGGAGCGGCTCCTCACCGCGGAGCTGCCTGCCGTCTCGGAGGCTCCTCTTGAGCATACCCTCCCACAGCGTCTCGAGGTCGAGCTCCTGGCGGCGGGCCTCGGTCATGCACTGCACGACGACGGTGGTGCCGGCGCTGCTGGCGTCGAACCCCGCGACGCGGCCGTCGGCGTCGAAGCGGGCGTCGGCGGCCGTCACGCCGTCGTCGGTGCTGAAGCTGACGCAAATCCAGCCGGTCGAGATGCCGTGGTCGCCGCCGCGCGGGACGATGTCGGCGTTGGTGCCCATGAGCTTGGCCTTCTTGCGCAGGCGGCGCAGCTTGGTGCGCAGCTCGCCGGCGCCGATGAGCCCGTCGGCGCCGGCCTCGAACCCGTGGTTCCGCCGCACCCAGCGCACGAAGCGCCCGGCGGACACGTGCAGGTGCTTCTCGCTGCGCGCCGTGCCGAGCACCATGAGGAGGTTGGGGCCGAGCGCGGCGTGCGGGTCGAGCTCGCGCAGGTCGAGCAGCGCGAGGTCATCCAGGCCCATGTCCTCAAAGATGTACTTCAGCATGGGCTCGACGACGGCCGGCGCGCCGGCGGGAGCCGCGGGCAGTGTCTGCTGATGGTGGCTCGGGGGCGGCTGAGGGAGCTCTTCCTCCAGGAACCATGGTGTGTCTTCGTTGTCTGGTTCGTTCGTGTCGTTGGGTCGTTCGTCGACGATATTGTGTGTGTTCTCTTCGACTCGAGGTCGTCTCGTCGTCGTCGACAGGTTCCGCGGCGGGATAGGGAGTGAAGGACTCAGCCAAGGCTGCGGAGGGTGCGCTGAAGCCGCGATTACTGGACGGCCCGCCGCCGAAACAGCTCTAAAAAGGGTAGCTTGGCAGCTGCGACAGCTCAGGCTGGCCATCGCAGGCCGTACAATCATTTTGACGGCTATGATGAAGAGTTGCCAATTTCTCGTAAAAAGATAATTACTGAGCCTGAGCTCATCTATGTTAGCTTCATTCTTGCGCTGGCCACGGCCTGGGCCGGGTGGAGCTCGACCCTTTGCGCAGAAAAAAATCGCTGCACGTGACTCAACCTCAGGGGATGCTGGGTCCTCCGAGATGGCGGCAAAATCTCTGGAGCTGGACAGTGACTCTCTGCGAAACTTCTTGCAAGCTGTGCTGGGGAGGCGAGTTGTATTCTACTTGTGTTTTGACCTTTCTCCGTTGTATTCTTTGTTTATACCCCATCAATGATTTAATCCTCCTCTCCTTTCACACCTTGTGACACCACGACAAGCGCACTGGACCTTGTCTCGTGCACAACTTCATCACAATGCTCTCTGGGCAGGCTCGCCGTGGTGTCTCTGCCACCCGGGCACTGGTATTGAGCCATGCCCGACCACAACTACGATTAATTCCTGCTCGGTCGAATGCTCTGTTCACACTGCGGCGCCATGTTGTCACCAGAACACTAGGACATTGGCGCATTGAGAGATTGGAGAATGGCGCACGTCGATCTCAGCAGCGCGCTCTTGCGACGGCTGTTGATGACTTCAAACTCGACAATTCCATCTATGGCAACTTTCCAACAGCGCCAATGGCGCCATTCCAGCCACCTCTGCGACCATATGATTTGACGCCGTTCGACCCAACCTCTCCCCTCACGATACCCGAAGCTCCCGCGACAGCCCCTGTTCAGACCAAAATCAGCCCGCACGGCATTCCTGGCGAAGCAGATGACATGATTCTAGTCTTCGATGCATGCATCAGAGTTGGGAAGCTCGACCGTGCCGCTCTCGTCTTGAAGCGCATGAATGTCCATCAGACGCTTTCGCCGGAGGAGCGCATCCTGCTCCACAACCAATACCTGAGAGCTTCACTGGGACAGCTAAGAGCCAGCCCCGACCGACGCCGAGCCGAACAGCTTCATAAATTTTACGAAATGAATATTCGCAACAAAGGCCTGCCACAAACCGCGGAGACTGTCGCTTGCATGCTCAAGGCTTCCATCCTGTCCGAACGTGGCGCACGATTGACTCGTCTCATCACGCGCTACATGGGAATGGCTCCTGGAGAGTCCGGCCTGCGTGTTCTCAGCATGGCCGAAATTTTGAGCGATCAGGATCTTGCCGTCATTACTGCACAATGTCCAACATACAACTATTCTGCCGAACCAGACTTCGAGGAAGATATCGTTGATGACATCTCCGGCAATGATACACACATAACGCCAGCAGACACGACGGAGCCTGCCTCCTTATCAAACTCGGGGACTGTTCCGGAACTAGTACCAACACCACAGCGAGGCGATTCCCTCACTGCCCTTAAAGAAGGACTAAAGCTAGTCTCCAATCTCGAGGGCTACGACGCCTCAAACCTTTCCAAAGACGATTTACACAGCTTGCAGCTCCAGCTTGAGCGCGATTCTATCACCGCTGCCCTCCACAAATGGCGATGCCAGAACAAGCAGCTGCAAAAGGTGGGCATTACCACGGGCTTGGGTGGACCAAACAAGGAAGGCTCCTTGTCCAGTTATACATCATCATGGCTTAGCGCCATGGAGGTGCGCATCAAGGATGAAATTGCGCAGGTGGAGATTTCTGAGGGCAAGGATGTCAAGTCGGAGAGAGATATTGAAAGATGCATTTTCGGACCCTTCATTCGACAGGCAGACCCTGCGAGACTAGCCGCCGTGACCATCCTTAGCACGCTCAACGCTGGCACCCTCCTTGGAGTCGACAAGGGTATTGCCCTTCAGAAGATCATCAACACAGTCGCCAAGCAAGCGCACGAAGATATCGAACATCAAAAGAAAGAAAAGAAGACAATTCGACGCCGCAAGGTTACATACGATGCTTCCAAAGCGAGTCCTAATCAAGTCGATTCTGTCTCTCAGATCACAGAAAGCCAGGAGGCTACCAAGCGAATTGAAGAATCTGCTAACCAGCCATGGTCAGTGCAGATCAAGGCCCAGGTCGGAGCTTTTCTCGTCAAAGCGCTCCTTGACTCGGCAAAGGTGAAGGTCGTCACGCAACACCCTACTTCCGGAGAACTGGTCAGCCAATATCAACCCGCCTTCGCCCATGTTCAGCAACCACGCAAAGGCAAAAAGGTCGGTATGCTCATCATGCACAACAACCTAGTCGAGCAGCTTAAGCGCGAACCTTTGGGAGATTTTCTTGCCAAGCACCTCCCGATGATTGTTGAGCCGAAACCATGGAAGAGCATGAACGACGGTGGCTTCCTGGAAAGCAAGACCAGCGTAGTCCGAGTCCAGCCCGGCAACGTTGAACAGCGACTCTATGCGAAGGCTGCTGTGGAATGTGGCGATATGAAGCAAGTTTTCAAAGGTCTTGATGTTCTTGGCCAGACAGCATGGCAGATCAACCGTGATGTATTGGCCGTCATGATGGAGGCGTGGAATTCGGGTGAAGAAATTGCCAACATGCCGGCATTAGAACCCAAGTTTGACATGCCTGCTGAACCCGACTCGACCGTCAACCCGGCTTTGCACAAGAAATGGATCCGCGACATTAGGGCTATCGAAAACGAGCGCTCAGGCTTACACTCGCAGCGATGCTACATGAATCTTCAGCTGGAGATCGCCCGAGCCTTCCGCAACCAGACCATCTACTTCCCTCATAACGTCGATTACCGTGGGCGTGCATATCCCATGCCCACGTACTTGAACCACATGGGTGCTGACCACGCACGAGCTGTGCTCTCATTTGCAAAGGGTAAACCTCTTGGTGAAACTGGTCTGCGGTGGCTGAAGATCCATTTGGCCAATGTCTACGGTCTCGATAAGGCCAGCTTTGAAGAGCGCGAAGCCTTTGCCAACGAAAGCGCTAGCAATATCATTGAATCCGCAACTAACCCACTCAACGGAAGTCGATGGTGGCTCAAGGCCGAGGATCCGTGGCAGTGTCTCGCTGCTTGCTTTGAGCTCAGAGGCGCGCTTGAGCTGGAAGACCCAACCACGTTCATCTCCCACCTTCCAATTCAGCAGGACGGTACCTGCAACGGCCTACAGCACTATGCTGCCTTGGGCGGTGATACATGGGGCGCAAAGCAGGTCAATCTTGAGCCAGGTGACCGCCCTGCTGACGTTTATTCAGCCGTCGCGGATCTGGTCAAGCAAGCTATCGCCAAGGATGCCGCGGAGAAAAACAAATTTGGCCTTGTACTCGACGGCAAAATCACTCGAAAGGTCGTGAAGCAAACTGTCATGACCAATGTCTACGGTGTTACATTTGCTGGTGCCAAAAAGCAGGTCTGCAAGCAAATTGATGCTCTGTACCCCGACCTAGGCAAGCAGTGCGGGATTCCAAACCTTATCTTGTCGACGTACATTGCTCGGCATGTATTCACTGCCCTGGCTTCTATGTTCCGTGGTGCTCACGACATTCAGTATTGGCTTGGCGAAATCGGTGGACGGGTTTGCCGAGCACTGACGCCCGCTCAGCTCCAGCATATCGCTGACGAGTACTCAAATGGGACAGCTGACACCAAGAAAGGGAAAGCAGCCAAGGGCTCCAAGTCTGGAAAATCAGGCTTCGACGAGCTCACCAAACAATTCCGATCTACAGTGGTCTGGACGACTCCGCTGCGCATGCCTGTCGCCCAACCCTACCGTAAGACGACAGCCAAGGAGATCCGAACGTGCCTCCAGTCTCTCGCATACCATTCCAGCGACTCTACCGACCCCGTCAACAGGAGGAAGCAGCTCCAAGGCTTCCCACCCAACTTCATCCACTCTCTTGATGCAAGCCACATGCTGCTCTCTGCGCTCGAGTGCCACGAACGTGGCCTGGATTTCGCAGCTGTCCATGACTCTTTCTGGACTCATGCGGCCGACGTGAATGTGATGAACGGAGTTATACGAGATTCGTTTATCAAGATTCACGAGGAAGACGTCATTGGTCGTTTAGCTGCTGAGTTTGAGACACGCCACAAAGGGTCTCTGTTCCTGTCACACATTGATGCGGCGTCGCCCGTTGCCAAGAAAATTAAAGCCCTGAGAAAGAAAAGCAACCTCACCCCGAGAGAGGAACTTCTTCTGGAGCATAAGCGCAATTCCCTGCGTCTTTCTGGCAACCCTTGGGATCTGGAAGCGGCGAAGCAAATCATCACGCCTGCTGCTGTCTACGAGGAAATGGCTGGTGCGGAGCCCGACCTGGATATCGCTGAAGATATCCGCGACATTGGTCTTGGTGAAATTTCTGCGGAAGACGCCACGGCCGATGCAGACGAAAACAAGAGAGCGCTTGTCGAGGAGGGCGCAGTTTCGACACTCGACACTGAGCTGAAGCGGTCTGAGGCACTCTTTAGCGAAATGGAGGGTTCATCCTTCGAGAACGCGGCCCTACGTGACCGGCCTGTCAAAAAGCCCAAGACGGCAGTTAAGAAGCGACAGCCAGTTCCCGTCTGGCTTCCGCTGACCATCCCTGACATCCCGAAGAAGGGCGACTTCGATGTCAGTCGCTTGCGGGGAAGTCAATACTTCTTTTCTTGAATACCCATTTCGAACAACTATACAACATTTAACGGGCGACATATCTGTACGATTGCGAGAGGAAGACTAGAGACGCCCGGGAGAGTTCTCATATTAGCGGCCTTTGTTTCCGTCGGCGCATTTCTCTTTACACACACCAAAACCATGGGGGAAGAAAAGTTTCGGCATAAAAAGTTTCAGCGCGACATGCATTTACCTGGAGTTTCCATTCTTGATTATTATTGCTAGGGTGTTTTATAGCATGGTTGCGCAGTGGAGGAATTCGATGTGTATATACGTCGCAGGAGTGGCGGCATCATCCGCTCAATGTATGAACAGACAGCGCAGCCCAATACCAACCTACAGGGCTGTAGCTGTGTACATTAAAGATGCAAACTTATTAAGTCATTCACACAAATTTCATCTGCCATGAGGGTTAAAATTGTTCGTTTGTCATTCCAGTGTTGAGAGGAACACTATTTCGTCAGTGGTTTATTTGCTTTTTTGCTTCCTTTTTATTCTATATATCATCTCTGCTCTCTTCCCTTCTGCTTCTTTACCTAACGGTAGCGCCCTTGAGAGTCTGGACGGTGCAGACACCACCGCTCTCTGTGACGAGCTTGCCCAGGTCCGTCTTCCCGAGGGCCTCGACGGCAGACGCGTCAAAGGCGACCTCGAGCGCGTCGGTGGTGGTGAAGCCCGGCTGGAACATCTCCCAGATCTTCTTCTTGGGGTTGAGGACGCCCTCGGGCTCGCCGCACCAGCCCTCGAAGAAGACGCGGTCGCCGGCGGCGCTGCCCGCGGGCGGGGCGACGAGCTCGACGGGGCCCTTGTGGTCGTCGGCCTCGCCCTCGCGGAGGCGCGGGGAGGCGGCGAGGACCATGGCGCACGACTTGACGCCGCGCATCTTGACGGGCTTGAGGTTGCAGACGACGACGACCTTGCGGCCCTGCATCTCGGCGAGCGGGACCAGCCCGTTGAGGCCGGAGCACACGGTGCGGCACACCTGGCCCTCGTACTCGGTCGTGTCGTCGCCGGGCGGGTCGCCCATGGCGATGGTCGAGACGTAGAGCGAGTCAGCGTCCGGGTGGTTGACCGCCTTGAGGATGTGGCCGACGCGGAGGTCGATCAGGCAGGGGCTCGGCGGCGCGGCGGCGGCGGGCGGCGGCTTCGGCTGCTTCGGCGCCTTCTCCTTCTTTTCCTTCTTCTGCTGCTTCTTGTCGCCGCCGGCCACGACCTCCTTGGCGTCGCCGGCGAGCTCCTTGACCTTTTCCTTTGTGCGGTCGACGAGGTCGGTGGCGGTGGCCGCCACGGCGCCCGCAGCACCGGCACCCGCGGCGCCCCCCGCGGCCACGGCAGCAGCAGCAGCCTTCTCCTTCTTGAGGCGCTCCTTCTCGGCCTTGGCGTCGACGACGGGCTTCACGTAGCGGACGTCGTCCCGGTCGACGGCGACCTTGTCCTGGACGGCGAGCTCAAACAGGGGCGAGTTCTGGACGAAGTCGAGGTGGCGGACAATGTTGGGGCGGCCCTGCGCGCCGGAGCGCTCGTCGGGCGACCAGGCCGCGACGACGGGCGCGAGCGCCCGGTACAGCGCGACGTCGGCCGGGGAGGGCTTGCTGCCGAGGACGGTGGTGCGCGCGGCGAGGTGCGCGTCGAGGGCGTCGAGGTGGCCCGCGGTGTCGCCGGAGCGGATGCTCGCCGAGGCGGCGACCCATTTCTGGATCTCCGTCTCCTCGGCCGGGGAGAAGGTCTGCGCGCTGAGGGCGGCCATGGTGGACTGCAGCTGGCGGCGGAGGGTGCGGGTGCTGGGGCGGCTCCGGAGAGGAGTGGCGAGGGAGCGGAGGGCGAACAGCTTGGCGGTGGCTATTCGGCGAGGAGAAAACGGCCCCAGACGAGGCGATGGGACGGGCTGGGTAGGGCGAAGGCGGGAATGCAAGGGAATAGCAAGGCAAAGCTTGTCACGATGGCGATGACTCGAAGCTGGAGGTGGGGGAGTTTTGGTGGGGTGTCGTTTTTTCTGCCGAGGGGGACCTGGGCGGTGTGCCTGCGAGTCTGAGGAGTGTCGCGTTTGCCATCTCTATTTTCCATTACGACACTGGAAAGCCTTGAACTTTCTTCTCGATGCTCATTTAGGACACGATTGGAGCTATCTTGCGTTTCATCTCACAACTATGGCTCGCACCTTCTCAATCGCAGCTCGTGGCGGTGCTCTGGCTTCCAGCCACGATGACTCTGTACCCTGGACATGAGGCCTCAGTTCAGAATCCAGATTCGGCCACACACTCTCTCTCACCTGCATGATGTAGATACGTTGGAGGATGTATCGTTTTTGCGTCCCGTTTTCTCATGTCTCGAAGTGGGCTTTCCGCACGCTACACCAGAAATTCTTACACATATGACGATATGCGTCAGACTCCTTCGCTCGGCGAGTCCCTTGATACCGCCAATCACTATCCCACCACCATGATTGTGGGTTACATCCTCTGTGACTTTACTATCTACTAACGTACTGCCTGCTCTGGAAGGACTTGGAGAGGCAGCATACGAACGCCCCGTGTCACTCTACTGAGGGTCGTCAACATGTCTCGTGAGGTCAGCCGCATAGTGCCCGTAAATTCTCGCCGCCGCTCAGATTCTAGTACAGAGACAGATGTAACTCTCCCCATGGGTAAACGGTTATTCAGCCACAGACGTGCTCAGCAACACCCAAGTCAGCAAACAACATGATGAGATTTTGGCACCCTCCGCTTAACGGTGCGAGATATCCCTAGGGAATGACAAAGGGCCTCGGCATTAGGGTGCGGAGAAGCGAGTTCGTTCGTGTTCAAAGTTTCACCGTACGACCTCAGCTTCGGACATATATGTAGCTCGCAAGGCAGCAGCGCAACCTTGCTCTGTGATGGATCACCGGACGCGAGCGGAGAACCCCTTTTCTTGCTTTCGGAAGATCCTGCGATTAATCTTGGAACTGCGATACGGCATTAACCCCAGCGGGCCGACCCGGGCAGGGGGCGTTGGGACTCGTTTCATTGATGTCGACCGTCGGAGCGCCTCTTCAGAGCCTTGCATTGTGGCTGACCGGAGCCTACCAAAAAAGGACAAAGCCATATGCGACATGCATGAGAAGTTTCAGCTGGGACTTTCTCTACCACAAATACTTCCTTTTATGGTGTAATGGGCCGCTGGATACACCTCTGTCTCCCCCGAAGCGCCCATCCCAGCCAAGGCATTCTGATTGGGCGGTTGGGCACAATCCTGCCTTATATGACCCAGCTGTCTGGGCATTTTTCTTGTCTGTCGTGCGCCGGCACTGCTTCTCTCGCTCGCAAACCATTCTGTTTCTGATACAGATCTTGACGCGGGCTTCTTCCTTTCGCCGTAGTCGCCAAACGTACTGGCTCTACTCCAACAGCTCTACAAGCCCGATCGCCGCCGCAAGCTGGGGAACAATGTCCACTCTTGGGCCATTGACGACGGTATTCACACCCAGTCCGTCCTGCGAATCCTATACCGGTTACACGGAGTTCTTCAACAAAAATGGGGGATCCTATTTAGTGAAAGGTCCGTTGACGACAGATGGTTGCTACCCACCAGGCTTTAAACCTGAGCCCGATTATTACTATACACCTGGACAATGTCCGACCGGCTACACGAATGGCTGTGGTAGCTTGAAGGATAGAATTACCGTTGCGGCAACAGACTGTTATTGTTGTCCCAAGTACGTAATTGTTGCACGCATTCTCTGCTATCTCCATCTAACTCGGTCCGTCCACTCTAGAGTCAAATCAGCCGCCGCCTTTGGATGTGCGACTGGGGGTAACTCAAGCAATCCCTTGCCGACAAGCTTCCCATGCATGCAAAGCATTTTCAACACAACAACCGTGCTGCAAATTACTCAGGTTTCCGATGGATCCGTACTATCCGTTGTCACCTCGACGGTGACGGCTGCAACGATTGGCGCATACGGAGTTCACGTTCAGTTCAGCGAAGAGGACACGCTTGAGCAGCCCCCAGACCCTGAGCGCTTTAATAAAGTGAGACTTGCTTACCCGACAGAAAATCCGGCCCACGGCCAAGGCCTCACAGCAGAGGCAAAAGTAGGCATCGGGGTTGGTATATGCTTCGGCGCGGGGCTCATTGCGCTTGGTGTTCTCATCTTCTTGAAGCGAAAGCGTGGATCGCATCAGAGCAATGCCGCAAGCGCTGCAATTGTAATTTCCTCATCCAACACGGCGAGTTCTCTGCTGCAAATTCGCCGCAAACCTCTCCCTTCGATACACTCCTCAGAGTTGTCTGTCGGCTCGCCGGGCTCCAACGATGGGTACCGTGCCGTGAGCACAAGCGAAGTCCAGAATAATAGCCCCGGCGGCGCTACTCAAAGTCGGGTGCGTAGGAAAAAGATTTTTGGCGGTGTCTCGCTTTGGGCGTGGGAAATGCTGTCTCTCTTTACAAGTGTTCTGAGCCTGGTTTCCATCATCATCGTTCTCGATGTATACGAAAACCGACGACTGGAGGAATGGACGCCGAGAATCTCTATCAACGCCGTCATCTCTATTTTATCTGCAATATTTAAAGGGTCGCTCGCACTACCAGTGACAGAAGGTAAGCCGCGGCCCCCTTATTCATTCTTCAAGTTCTCTAATGGGGGTTGCTTATAGGCATCAGCCAGTTAAAGTGGCTCATGTTTGCCGAGCAGCCGCGGGCTTTATCTCAGTTGGACGTGTACGATAGGGCGAGCAGAGGTGCCTGGGGTTCGGCACTGATGATTTTTGGACAGTTCAAAACTGAACAGAGAGCGTAAGTATGTGATAAATGCGGCCACGGACTCGGTATTAATACGGCCACTAGCTACCTTGCCAGCTTTGGAGCTGCGCTGGCTCTTATCGTTTTGGCTGCCGATCCTTTTGCCCAAGCTACGATCTCGCTATATGGTTGCGCGCAAAACGGAACGGAGAGTGCAAGCATCCCTCGAGCCAATAACTACACCGTAACGTTGGATCACTACAACAGCATGATGGGCGGGACGTTCAACCTGCCGATGCAGCTGGCCACGTACCGGGGTATCTTGGAGCCACCAGCCAATAGCTCTGCTAGTATCTCTGTGTCCTGCACCACAGGCAACTGCACGTTTCCAAATGCCAACGGCGCAACCTTCATGAGCCTGGCAATGTGCTCGAAGACATGGGACATTACTGACCGACTTCAAGCCAACGACACCGGCAATGGAATCGCCTATTTCTTAGACTCTCAGAAATCTATTGATGCTGGGGCGATATTTAATACGGCTTACGTTAAGGTGCCTGCAACTTCATTCCGGGAATCGAACGATGATACCTGGAACCGTACTAGCATCCTCGACGTATATGTCCTCAGCATGATCAAGAACAATGCAACCAAATGCGACCTCCCATTTTGCACCCGATTTGGGATGTACAACGCCAATTTTACGCCGTCCGCCTTTGCTTTTTCTCTTTTCCCATGTGTTAAGACATTTTCAGCAAACCTTTCCCGCGGCCTCTACACGGAAACAGCCAGCTCAGAAGAATATCTACACTACATATCTCCCGGCCAGGCTGCGACCTATCAGCTCGCCATGAATGAAACAATGATCAATGGCACCCAGAAGCAGTGTGCAAGCACAGAAGAGCCTAATGACACTAATACCATCCCTGTGTTCTTAAGGGCATTCGAAGAATCGTCCCGAGCACCAACACCGCATGCATGGTACTCACCGGAATGTGTTTTCGAGTTCTATGGCGGGCTGTACTTGGGCTCATTCATCGGAACCACCTTCTTTTCGACCGACCGGCTCTCGGGCTTCCCAGCCTGGCAAAGCCAGCTTTGGCGCAATGGTACAACTGACGTAGACTTGGTCAGCAACTTTGCAAGCGGTCTAGCTACGTCAATCAGTGCGCAGATGAGGCTCGGCGCAGTCGGGCCGAACATGCTTCGGGAGGCTCGTGGTACAACAATTGTGGAAAAGACTTGCATCCGCATACATTGGGAATACATTGCCTTTTTTGGAGTCGTCTTTGTGTTGGAGGTGCTGTTTATTGGCACCGTGATGGTCATAAGCTATCGGAGCAAGCTGCATGCTGACTGGAAGTCATCGACCCTCGCCGTCGCATTTTTGAGCGGGGGAACATCGAGAACAGGCGGATGGTCTGTGGGAAATCCGGAATCTGAAGACAGTCTTCGGGACGCAGCACGGTCTGTCAAGGCGTCACTGACTGACGACTCAGGCCACTGGCAGCTACGAACCGAAGGTCCGAAATTCTGACAAGATAGAAGCTTGCAGTTATAATTGGACGCTACGATTACTATCAATACTCATCTTTAATAGAAATATATTTGTATAATATATTTGTAGAATATTTATTCAATTTTCGCTGGATCGTAACGTAGCTCGCTCGTGCATGTCAAATGCCTGAGATGCCTTACAGTTGATCAACAAGCCTACTAGCCACGTTGTCAATGTTGCAGCCATAGCCCTCTGGAGAAGTCTGGAACGGGACGTCAGTATAAGCGGAAAAAATAAACCAGAGTCACGATCACGTAGTACGTACCTGGATGTAGAGCACCCCGTCCTCAACCACAACCTCGCCGTACGAGTCCTTCATTTGCGAGGCGTCCACCACGCGGAACGCAATCTTGCCCGACTCGACGGCCTCGTTGAAGCCCTCCTGGAGCATGTCATCCGAGTCGAACTTGTTGTAGACGAGCGCCCTGGCGAGCGCCTCGTAGTACAGCTGGACAAACGAGCCGAGGTTCTCGTGGAACTCGGCCCTGGTGCCGGTGAGCTTGGCGTACGCGGCCTCGAAGCCGGGCTCCAGCGTGTAGTCCTTCTTGAGCGCGCTGTTGATCTTGGTGCTGACCTCGGCAATCTTCTCGTCGTAGTTCTCCCTGATGTCGAGGCGCGTCTCGTAGCCGACGCCCTCGGAGGGCACGTCGTTGAGCGCCTTGGTGAGCTTGCGCTCGCCAAAGACGTCGTCGATGTTGCTGGCGATGCTGCCGTCCTCCCAGAGGATAGCGAGCTGTCCGGCGGGCGTGATGGCAGGGCCGCAATAGCTGATCTTGAACTTCTTGCCCTCGTCAAGGTCCATGATGAGTGTGTGGGCCGACGCGACCTTGTTGATTTCTTTCTTTGCGTCGTCGCCGTATTTCTCGATGTATCGGCGGAGGCCACGGATGGCGCATTGGACATATCTATGCGCAAAGAGGCATGTAAGCGTGTTGGCTCGTTTTGTTTCCTCAATCGCATCATTTCTTACTCTGAAATCATGGCGCCAGTAGATTCTTTCGCGTATGAGCCATCGCTTCCATAGGGATAGATGTTCTTGGGATCAAGGTCGATGGTCCACCTCTCTCCGAGAATATCGCTAATCTCACTCTCGCTTTCTTTCTTCTTTGACTCCCAGTTATCCCGGACTGGTTTCGTTAGCAATCGGATGACCTGAAGCGAGAATGAACACATACTGTCCTTGCGGATGGCAAGAGGGAGCTTCTCGGCAGGAGGAAGGCGACTCATGTTGGAAATGTGTAGAGAATAGGTATGTTGGTGAGATCGGAAAAAGCGACGGAATTGTGCTGGTTTGGGTCTTTTCGTTTGGAGAAGCTGGATCTAAGCTGGACAAGCTCTCCGTCACCCACGGCAGCTCGGGACCTTTATAGCCATTGGCCACAGATCCTCGCGATGAGCCTTGGCGGCCTTCAACAACCACAAATACGCCCCTCAGGGACCATCTAGTCGCCACCTCTCGTGAGAAAGACCAATGGAGTTTGGTTCAGATTCCTACCAGACTCGCCGCCCGCCAACTCACCACGTCAGGCACACTGCCCTGCGCGATATGCACCCCGCCAACCAGGGCCGAGAGCTTCGCCTCGAGTTCAGCCCTCCAGCCTTGAACCACAGGGGCGATGCGGCCAACGAGGAGTGGGCGGAAAAGTTCCTCGAGGTTACCAGCGAGTCTGGCGCCAAAGCTGTGACTCTGCTTGTCAATGTAGGAAGACGAGAAACCGAGCTGCTGCAGTGACTGATCGTGCACCCTATAGATTGGCAAGCCCGGCGTGGCGGGAACCACATGGAGCTCCAAGTCGTCCACGTTCACCCTCGCGCTGCCCAGCACCCGCGTCACGTTTGCGCCCGACCACGCCGCGGAGCTTCGCGCCGACATCTTTGGCGCGTTCGAGGCCAAGGAGACGCCCGCGCCCGAGGACTGGGCCGACCTCGGCGACCCCGGAGTCGCGAGAGGGGCCGAGTCCGTTGCGGTCCCGGTGGCCGCCAAAGCCGCGGCGTTCTTGCCATCGCTCAGCGACGTGCCGCGGCCGGACGTCCTGCAGCTGCAGTCACCGTACCGGCTGATCGTGCACGATCGCGGCAGCCACATCGAGGTGCAGTGCAGCCACTCGCCGTCGCTGGAACTGCTCGCGGGCTACCTCGAAAGGTGGTGCCGCGCCATCCCCAACCGCTCCGACCGTGTAAGTCAGCCCTGTGTAGGAATCGGGACGGCATCCAATTGCGGTGTGCTAACAAGCGAAAGCCTCCTATGGTGAATGTCCGTCTCAACAAGAGCATGTTTGGGCTCGGAGTTATTCATGACGCCCTGACTGTTGCACCGTATGACACTCGCGATCCGACGCTGCTTCCTCCAGTTCTTGTCTTGAATGTTGTTGAGAGTGTACTGGGTTATAAGCTCGTGCACGAATCTCCCCAATCGTGGCGTTTTATTTGAGAAGAGCCTATAAAGACCGCCTAAGTTGTATCTTGCTATTCGCGTAACGTCATATTATCAGCCCTGCTACCGGGTCATAGGACATTGCTGCCAACAAAGAAGGATCGAACCCGCCAAGTGCAGCGGTATGAGTCAAATAACATCCTAAACCGGCTCGCCGAACTCACTCTTTGTCTCTCCATGCTGGAACCGTAGATGAGTTTGCGGGCGCTCTGTAGCCACAATACGCCCCTTGTCGCAACCAATTGTCAGAGGCCCGGCTTCGCAGTTTCTGAAAAGAGTTCGTCATGCTTGGGATCCATCGTTTCTGGCAAGCTATGTACCTTGTCACCAGGATGGAGGACTATCCATGATTGAATGAATGTATGCGTCGGCCGTGGAGCTGTTGAGGATGAGAAGCAGTCCATTCAGACGACTCAGCAGGCAGCTAATCGGAGGCTAATCGGAGTGGTATGTTTGGCTACTGCGCCTCGCTGGGCTGCGCGTAGAAGTTGTTCCTTTGCTGTGAGTCAGCCGTCATGGTGTACAATTGGTTGTTGGTTGGTGTGCCGAGCAGAGAGCAGAGTAGTAGAAGTTGTAGCCCAGCGCTATGATGTGTATTGTAGGGCTGACGATGTGGGGCGTCTTAAGATTTCTGAACTCAGATGGTTTTCTGGTGCTCAATCTGCACGTCCTCGAGATTCAGAGCCAGGCGGTTTGTGTCCATGAGTGGCCCAGCCGAGCGATCGAGGGTATCTTAGAGCAGCGCTTGGGCAATGCGCAGGATGGTTGGTGCCAAATCTGTGTGAGATGTGCCAATGCTCTGAGCCGGATAGCCACTATCGGGAGGTCCTCTCTCAACTATGTGAACAGGTGTATTGCTTGTTTGGCTGTCTCGAAGCAAGGCCGTCAGCTTCACACCCACGCACACTCGTTACTATACAGGGTGAGCTGGCCCAACTACGCTGTGCATGATATGCAGAATGGTACGTCAAGCAACACCCAAAATATCTTGTTACGCTAACCCAGCCAAGAGGTTGCCCAAGCGCGACCGGCGAGACCCCGGGCGGCGAGAAGAAGCTATTCCTGAGTAGCCCAGGGTGCTGCCTTGGATGGTGTACGCACACTCGAAGGTATCCAAAGAAACACCCAACGGAATTCAGTCCTACATCCGTACTCTGAAAGGGTTCGCTGATTTCCCTTGCGCAGAATGGGCCTCATCCGCCCAAGAAACGCTCAGCAGTCGATTCGATCTAAGCCACCGCGTGCCAGGCCACTCTTACCGTGTACTCAGACATTGGTATTGCTTCTTTTCGTAACATCGCATTATCGGCCGACTACTCCAAGGGAAAGGATTTGCCAACAAAACTCTCGATCCAGCCATGAACGCTGCGGTCAGTCGCATCACGACGCACTCAGTGTCCTTCGCACACCTCCTGGGTCGGCACGTACCCATTCGCGTTCGACAAGCTCCTAGGCCTTGAATCTGGAAAGGGCACGCAGTACTATAGGACATATAGTACCGATGGTACGAGACGCAGCAGCACCCCGGCTGCATGCAGCTCTCCGGTGAGCATGCTGAGGATGTGGCTGGCGGCGAGCTCTTCCCCGCAGGTTCGCAGTCTTTTCAACAGCAACACGCACAAGAAGCCGAGGAACCTGGCCCAACTCGCTTCCTGGACCTACGTCGTGGTCCTTGGTGGGCAAGGACGTGGGAGTGGCGTTCATGACCAGGGCCAAGTCTGAGTGAGGTAGGGTTCTATTTCATGGACGCCGCAGTCGATTTCTAACGCCAGCAAAATAAGCATGAAGCCAGTGGCATGTCTACCGTTTGCACATTCCTTGCATCCCTTCAATACTCGGTTGTCGTTCGGGAAGCCTGTAGGTGGTCTTGGCGCTCAATACAATTTCTTCCATGCCGCTGTCGCTTCACCTCTGGACCTTCCTAACTGGGCTCGATAATCGGTCTGGTTGCAGCTCATATGAGTGTATAGCTTCGATACTATTTAGCGTTCGGTCTGAAAAGGAGAATACGCTTTATCGGCGCAGCGATCTTATGACTGACGTGCTGGTCGAGACTTGTCTCGGCGCACATCTGCAGCAGCCGGCTGAACATTTCCTGCAGCACGACCACCCACCTCCTTACCATTGCTCTTGCATAGCAGCGCAGCCTTCTCGCAGCCATGAAAGCCATAACACCCTCGCATAGCGTGCGTGGCCGTCCGAAGTTGCCGAAACCAGTAGGGTATACTAGGTGTATAAATGTCCCCCCTCCCGCCTTACAAAAGTACTGAACCGACAGGCAAGCTTCCAAATCACGAAGATCAACACCATGCGGGCTTTGTTTTCTTTACCGATTGCTTCGACTGGCCTAGTTCAGGCTGTATTGAGGCTGCAGCGGCCCGTATTTCGGTGTGCCGACGCGGTCTGGCACCCTTCTCTGGCAGGAAATCGACGCAGTGCTACAATTTGCAGCATGTGTGGTAAATACCCTCGGACCTACAGGTGCTCAAAATGGCGGTATCGGTCCTAGAACTAACTTGCGCCCGCGGTGATACCCTTGGTATGCTACCGTCGCGACGACCAGATTCAAGGTTAATGTTGAGTTTCCAGCTCGCACGGCCGTCTACGAATCTGTAAGTCAGGCAAGATTTGGGGATTCTTCTTGCATCGGGATTGATGCCCCCGATCTTGCACCCTAGCTAGCGCCTTTCTGTCGAGTCATTTCCTCCCAGTCCCAGCAGCACAACCAATATTGTCCAATGACCTCACGAGATCGAGCTTCCCGGGCTACTGATTTGTGAGGTCATAGCGCTGGGGCATGAGCAGCAAAACGCTTGGCAATTATCCGCCATGATGTTATCACCACAAGCAAGACAATCAGAAACCTCTCTTGCCGTCCGGGAACAAGCGGTAAGTCGACTTGTGGCCGCCGATCTGCCTCCAAGTTCTCCTCCCGCCAGCTCATCAACGACGGGCCACATTAATGTCGCCGAGGTTCTCTCAAGAGGTCGAATAGAAGCCCGTCTAGATCTCTTCCGCGAAGCCCGGGTATCCCGGCCACCCGCGTGCATGCGCTGCCAGCTCACCGCACGGCACGCTGGACCTATCACGACTTCGCGGGCCTCCTTCGGTATCCCCCAGCACAAGTACACGGCGCCGATACGGATCTGAGACCCTCTTTTTGTGGCTTTCGCAAAGGCAAAGGGGCACACAACGCCAACGCCATCGGCTGTTCGGCAAGAGCTAGCTATCGAGTGGCGTAGTTATCCGGAAGCTAGAGCGCCATCGATCCATGGCAGGCCGCCAGGGAGAGGCGGAAGAGGCGCCAGACCGCGTGGGTGCATGCGAATGCAGCTTGGGCCAGCAAATAGTCTGAGGGGGGCGGTGCAGAGAGGCCGGCTGCCAGTGCTCTGCCTTCGCGGGACGCATGTGCCGGCGTAGCATCGCCAATACCGCTACTGCTTTGGCGGGGTGTCGCACGACGTTGTAGCTGGCAGGTTTTTCTGGCCTGTGCGATGCAATTGACGGCATCCTTGGCCTTGCACGGATGTCCGTGGGAGCGCCGGACTCCAGAACTGGATTGCCAAACTGCCCACGCCCACCAATAGCGGCGGCTGTAAATCATCCTTTCTATCAGTTGATCACGCTGGACTTGGCGGCCCAGGGAAACTAGATTCGCAGGCTTGGACAACTCGCATGACGGTATTGACTCGTCCCAGCCTGGCGGCATCTTGATGCCGAGCTCTGGCGTCAAAGCTCTGGATAGCCGCGTGTACTTAAAGAGACAAGACGGTCCTCGCCACTTCTTCTGGCTCCTGGCAACTCCGTTTCAAAACCATCTTGACTCTCATAGCGGCAACTAAATCAGATCTGCTGCAGCCACGATGATCTTTACATCACAAACATTACTACTTCTGTCGCTGACAGGTAGTGCTTACGCCGCGCCACAGTAAGGAAACCGTACTCTCAACGTCTCTGCATAACAACGCTGACAGGGGTCCAGAATCAAGTATGCCGGAAACCAAGGCCCGATCGGTGGCGTCACCACCCCCGTAGCCAGTGTCCAAGCGCCCGTCGGCAGCCTTCGCGGCGACAGCAGTCTTCTCGGCGGCAACGCCAAGATCCCGGACGTGACCAAGGAGGGCGCCGACGTCGCGGATCCCACGCTGGTCGACGGCCAGGACGCCGACGCCGACCTGGGCCTGTACCTCGACTTCAACAGCGCGGCCCGGCCGCAGCCCTTCCGCGGCAGCCAGGGCGCGAGCGCGGACGGCGCGCGCACGTACCAGTACGAGAAGCTGAACCCGGACCTCTTCGCGCCGCCGGGCACCGACGCCGGCAGCGTGCCCAACGCCGTGTGGCCGATGGGCCTGTCGCACAACCGCCTCGGCACCGGCGAGCGGTCGGGCTGGGCGCGGCAGCAGAACACGGACGTGCTGCCGAGCGCGCGCGCCATGGCGGGCGTCGACATGAAGCTGGCGCCGCACGCGTACCGCGAGCTGCACTGGCACACGGCGGCCGAGTGGGCGCTGGTGCTGCGCGGCTGCGTGCGCGTCGCCGCCGTCAACGACGAGTCGCAGACCTTCACCGACGACCTGTGCGCCGGCGACGTCTGGTTCTTCCCCGCCGGCGTGCCGCACTCGATCCAGGCGTTTGAGCGCGGCGTCGAGTTCCTGCTCGTCTTCGACCAGGGCGACTTTGACGAGAACGGCACCTTCCTCGTGTCCGAGATGTTCGCGCGCACGCCCAAGTCGGTGCTGGCCAAGAACTTTGACGCGCCCGTCGACGCCTTCAAGGACATCCCGCAGAAGGAGCTGTACATCTTCAACGGCACGCCGCAGCCGCGGGACATCCGCGCCCAGAACGCCACGGGCCCGGCCGGCGCGGTGCCCGCCGCGGGCGCGTACACGTACCACTGGTCGCAGCAGGCGCCGTTCGAGACGCCGGGCGGCTCCGTCAAGATCCTGGACCCGACCACCTTCCCGGTCGCGGCCGGCTTCTCCGCCGCGCTCGTCACCGTCCGGCCGGGCGCCATGCGCGAGATGCACTGGCACACGACGTCGGACGAGTGGGACTACTTCCTCGAGGGCGCCGGCCGCGCCACCGTCTACAAGGCCCCCGGCGCCGCCCGCACGTTCGACTTCACGGCCGGCGACGTCGGGTACATCCCAAAGGCCGACGCGCACTACGTCGAGAACACGGGCACCGAGGACCTCGTCTTCCTCGAGGTGCTGCTGGCGCCCAAGTTCACCGACATCTCCGTCGCGCAGTGGCTGGCGCTCACGCCGAAGCAAACTGTCAAGGACCATCTGAACCTGCCTGATTCGCTGCTGGACAATATCCCCAAGGAAAAGACGATTCTGAAACAGGGCAATACGAACATGACTGCCTTGGACTAGTATCACCGGCGGCCCATCGTCTACCTAGTATTCTTCAGTCTGCATTTTGGAGCTTTACGGTGTTGGCTAGTTTTGTATTTATTTTCCCTTCTTCTTTACCTTAGTTTTAGCAGTTTCTCGCATAGCGACATGGGTGGTTGCATTGATTGCTCTTGGCTAATGAATATATGATCTACGTTCACTCTGCTCTCCGCTGTACTGCAGCTTCATCCTCTTCGTTACACACAACGCAGCTTATCACACTTCTCCCCAAAAAAAAATCTTACAGCTCGATCGTCTTGCATTCTTCATTGTGTTTTTTTCAGCCCTTCCTTTGCTTCAATGCGGAAAGAACAGTAGCCTTTTATGCGATCGAAATAGCCTGCCCGCTCAAACTCGAAAGCTAACCAAGACAACACAAGAGCATGTGCAAGAGTGTTGGCCAGCGCGAATATGCCAAGCTCCGCCTCCGCCATCTCTTCGACTGAGTATCCGACGCCGAAAAACTCGTGGACTATATCCCGGGGCAGGAAGCTCGACGCATAGCCAAGGCCCAGGAGGAAGACGAGGCTGACTCGCTCGAGGCTGATGTAGCTGGCGGCGATGGTATGCAACACGGCCCATTTCCGGTGGCGCGAAAAGTCTTTGGCCCGGGCTGTCGCTGCCGCCTTGTATATAGTGAGCCAGTAAAATGGCGCGATGACCCAGAGCGTGAGCTCAAACGTTGGCCAGCCAATGGGACCCAAGCCTTTCAGGTTGTGCATGTGGAAGGCATTCTTGTGAGTGTAGGCGTTATTGGTGAAGAAGAACAAGTACCCTGTCATGCTAAGCAACAGCGAGAGGGAGAGAATGGCATAGCCAGCTGTGCGATGGAGTACAGGCCATCTCCTGCGTACGTTTTCGACGTGTTGCAGGGGCATGGCGATGCTCCAGATGACTGCCGGGACGACATGAAATGGGTGATAGGTCCAGTGAGCTGCTCTTTTCCGAAGATTGAGGAAGTGTTCCTCCGTCTATTGCCTGTGTTAGGGCGGCGTGAGACAGCGAATGGGGGCGACGCTTACAGCCATACGATTCGTAGTGAACAAAAGGGCTTGGCCATCTTTCCTAAGCGGGCTATAGTATCCAGTGAAGGAAAATGCGGCGAAAATGATCATCAGGGTGCTCAATGGTATAATGATCCTCTGCGGGATGTGCCACACAGGTCGGGCGGCCATGTCAGCAACCGGGCCTGGGATGTAGACGTAAAACACAGCCAAGGTCCGTTGTTGGAAGTTGAGCAGGGGCTGGCGCTAAAGGTATTTAAATCGATAAAACATACTGGCCTAGAAAACCTTGTTGTCAGCCTTTGGCCTCAACAAATCGTTCAGCGACGGGGACCAACATGACGGAAATGGATGAGCTAGGACAGGATTACGTAGCCCCAGGTTACGAGCGCCACGGGGCTACCCTTTGGGCGCCTGTGTACAGTCAAAATCCATCAAATTACATGTGATCTGGTTGTTCCGATGTTGCTAGTTCTGTCGGTAATTGAAGTAGGGCCACATCCCCGCATTCGCCCTGGCGGTAACTCGGTCCGGCCTGTTGACGTTATCAAGATGGACCAATGATATCCAATAATATGACCGACATTTGAAGCCCAGATCCAGCGAAGGCTTCCGTATGAAATTTCAACAAACAAGCGGCGGGTGCTTGACAGCGGCAGCATAAGATCATGTCACAAGGGCTACGCCGGAGTTTTCATAGCCCTTGCCGAGCCGTAGTCGCGGGAAAGGCCTCCGTTTCAAGGCCTCTAGGGTACAATTACGGTATTCTATCATCTGCGTCTCCTTGGACCACATCGGGTCGGGTGGTTGCACATGTGGCACTGCCAGTGAGCGGAAGAGTCAGCCGCATCAGCAACGCAAAATTGTACTTGCGCATGGCTAGATTTGTGTTTTCACATGTATGCTTTTAACCGGAAATCCAGAGTCTGTACAAGGCCAATTAGTATTTTAGCATGTGAGTCAGCGCATTTTCAACGGGCCCTCTCGCCAGAACGGCTAAGCTGCTCTGCGCCATGACTCCCTTGCCCGCCGCATATACATGATCACTACAGCAGCATTGCGAGCTGGAAGTAGCAAATCAACGCGACAACCATACTGTAATATCAGGCACAAAAATATTAATAGAAATCAAAGGAACAGGTTGATGCGAACGTCTTGGCGATGTCGACACGGGCGCTCACCAATCATGTGTGTGTGCAGACCAGCACCTGCCGAGGTTCGACACAGAGTTCAACTGTAACAAATTGTGTCGACATGTGCCATCTTCCGATACAAAGCCCTACGGAAATGGTAGCACCCTTATCGTGGCAATTCTCAAGAGGCAGTGTTGAGATCTGCTTGTGCGCCGTTTCTTGGGTGCGGTTGCTTTGTATTTCCAGCAGGCTTGCCCAGCACCCAGCCCAGGAGGGTGTGAAAGCGGCGCCAGTTCTGCCCAGTGCCGCGCACGCCTCCTTCGTTGAAGTCAAGAATCTCCGAGCAGCGCACATCGAATTCATGGTTCCGAAAGTCGATACAGCCCTGCACAACGCGGACCTGGCGGCCGGAGCAGGAGAACACTGTGATCTGAGGAGAGATCAGTTTGTCATTCGTTCAGCTCGGGGGCAGGGAACGTACTGGATGAACCATAAAAGGTCGATAGATAGCCTGGGTTGCTTGTCGCAACGCCGATACCATAATTGTGGTGAGTTCAGCGGTAGATAGGGAGCCGTCATCTGCGAGCGGCTCGTCGTCGTGTAGGAAGCAATGTAGATGCGGGAGTGCGCTGTTTGGCCGTGTGTCGTATGATAACTCGGGGACCTCAGTAGGATCGCGCTGGTGCAACATGAAGTCGACTGCCCAGTAATGGATATTCGAGGTGGACGACGAAAGGTGCTTTACGCGGAGTCTTCTAAAACGTCAGCTTGGTTAGGGTCATCCGGTGAGGTGGTCCTACGAGCACTCGCGCCAGTCTGTCTTGTTCTGCATCATGGTGCCCTTTTCAAAGAGACAAGACTTGGTGAGGTAATTTGTGATGACCTCTTGAAGACACTGGGACTCAGACATGCCGCAGCGGCGATCTAGGTATGGATCGTACGTGCCAGGGAGGTCAAAGTCCCAGGGGTCTGCACCATCCTCATCCCATGGACGGAATTCCTCGATCCAGCTGCGGATTTGGTCAGGGGAAATCGGCTGGACAAAAGCCTCGCCATGGGCGGGGTTTCCAGTGTGTAAATCAAGTTTCTGGACATTGATATCCCAGTCGCTGCGCAGCTGCTCTGCGGTGACGCGGTGGGCAGGGCTTCTCGTGAGCGGATCGATGAGCCGGTCGAGGGCGTCCATCATACCACGTGCGAGCGCATCCGTAGTTTGAAATTTGAGCTGCGATGCAGGCTGGGTCTTGGGGTGACTGGAGATGCGAGCGGACATTGCGCTTGGCGTTTGCTTCGGGAGAATCGTCACCAGCTGCTTCACGACTCTGGCTGCGTGCGCCACAGCCTGCACAGCCTCGCGTCGTAGTAGCCACAGCCAGTCGGCTAAGGCAATGCTTACGGCTGCAACTTGGCAAGGAGTAAAAACAAGGGCAAATTCGCAATTTCGATTTCGATTTCCGATGTCTGCTTCTGTAAAGTGCCTATATTGATTGGCTCGGCGACACTTAACATCATAGCTGGCCCTTCGAGTGGGTTGAGTCAGCCCCCTCCCCCCTCCCCCCTCACTTGGTAGCTTGCCCGGCAAACAAATTATTTCACTCCGTTTCAACACTCTACCAGAAACAGCCACGGAAACAGGGCGAAAGCGGTCATGAGCAGCACCAAGTCCGCGGACGCCAAGGACTGCAGAGCATGTGCGCGGCGGAGGATCCGCTGTGACCGCACGAAGCCATGCTGCCTCAAGTGCGTGAAGCGAAGCATTGAATGCCCCGGCTATGGACGAAGTCTTCGATGGGTGAATGCGGTAGCGGCGCGGGGCCGGTTCAAGGGGATGCAGTATCCCATAGATTTTTCTCAGGACAACGGACTCGTCGCGGAACTGCCGGGGTCACGGGCAAAGGCCGCCGCTGCGATAGCCGCCCTGGTCCCTGCCGCTCCAGATGCCCAAGGAATCAAGCGGCTGGTTTCCCACTATTCCAGAAACATCGCTGGGAATATGATATGGGTAGATTCGCCGTCGAATCCCTACAGGCGACCTGTTGTGCCTCGGGCAAAGTCGTCACCCGTTCTACTCGCCATCCTCGCCGTATCCGCTCAGCAAAGCAGGCATTGGTCTTGCAGTGGTATGGTGACATTATTGACAAGACTGGATTCAGAAATTATGATAATGTTATATCTTTTCTGATGACATTTTGGGAGAAGAATCCAGGCAACTGGCTGCACACCGTGGTAGCAGGAAGCCAGCATAATAAAAGAATCTCCTGGCTGCAGCTCAGCAACCCTAGCCAATTCTTCGTCAGGGCACCGGTCTTGTCCCCAGAGATGTGACCCTGGAATGAACCGCGGAGCTCCGTTCGCACGCGTTGTTTTCCTGCCTGCGACAAAGAGAGGCCTACGCTGGTATCTCGCCCGATGCGATAGTCTTGGTAGCTTCGCAGTTCTGGCAGCGGGTTGTGGTGCATGGAATCGTCGCGGTGCAGCTCCTGGCGCTTGGTGCCCGGACCGATGGAGAAGACGATCGTGTTGCTCAGCTGGGGGGTCGAGACTGTGGTGTTGACTTCGTAGCCGTACCAGGAGCTATATGTCGAGGAAAGCAGCCACGAGCACACGTCACGGTATAAGCTATTCCCGGGAACGTTCTCGGTGAAGGCATGCGACTTGTCGACCAAACCCATCACTCGCCGGGTTTCTGGTGGGAAGAAGTCGACTCCCTCCCATGGATTGTCTGCCTGGATATGCGGCCGGACGTCCTTTTCCATGGAATCAATAACTGCCTGGTCGGAAATAAAGTTGCGAAGGACACATCCACCATTGCGGATGAGAGATGCGACGATGGCATCTGCCTTTAGGGCGGCGGTATAGTCAAATTCGTCCACAGACATTTTCGATGCAGACAGTGAGTGCCGTTCAAGATGATTTTGAAAAGGAGTGCTTTGGACTTTGATCCGAGACATGCTCCGCTTTATATATTCACAAACGAAGCGAGTCACTGCGGAATGGCCAGTGTTGATCTCTATCTTCTGTTGCGAACTCCATCATCGCACATCTCCGTCCATCCAGCGAAGCCAACTTGCCTAAACGGGTAGTTAACTGGAGATCTCCACCGAAACAGCTGCTATTTCGAGATTTTCGGCGATCCGGTGCGAGCCGCCAAACCAGACCGATTTAGGCAGCACGATGGAGAGCGTTAGCATTGAGCGCCAAGACGCGCATCGCCAAGATTTGCCCAATGAATCGCGTTACAAGTTGACGGCCAGGACTATATCTGTATCACGCCCTGCGGTTTTCAGCTCGTCACACCCCGTTTTGCATTCATGTTCTTTTAGACTCTTGAGCGCTACTCCCGGCTCTATTCGCACTTGGCCCTCCTACGATAGCTTACATTGCTCCACCCCAAAGCGTGGTTTGGCGACGGATGACCCCGACAGAGGAGCCTACGCTGTATGGGGAGAGTTGACCAGGTTTGTCGTCGTTGCCGTTTGACGTTTCGGAAGTCTATGGCGTCTTAGGGGGAGACTCTTCCGTGAACATAGGAGGGGACTGCCTCCGCATAACGGTCCTAGGCTGCTGTCATGTCAATCAGGCCATTCAAAGTACAGAAGGCGGCTTCGTAGCTTGCGACTAGCGTGCGTTGTCGCCCTGCGATAAAATGGTAAAAGACGAGGGTATGTTGAACATGCTAATTTGAGCCTGCCGTCAGCCATGGCGCTAGATGCGAGGGATAAGTATTCGAAGCGAACTAATTCGAAATACTGTGCCTTGAGTGCAGCGAAGTCGAAGCTGTCGGTTCGAGGCTTGAGTATAGACAGACGCTGGACTTCTGAGTTTGTTCGACTAATTGTGCAGTGTTCCTTGTGAAGCTCGGCTACGCTACTTTGTTTCTCGTATTCCGGTTCGAGTATTTGTTCTTCTGCTCGCCATACAGCCCTATCTATATTTATTCAAGCCCCTCGATAGTCTGTCGAAATGGGCAGCTCGCTCCGTTGCGAAAACTGGACTCGGCCTGGCAGCGCCTCGCAATCGGGCTGTGTAGCTTGGGATCCTGCCCCGTTGCAGCCAATTGTAAGCAGGGCACGAGCCTTTTCGCGCTACGATGTCTTGTTCTAGACCCTTTTTCCTTTTTGAACCGGCTTAGAGCGGAACGATTGGTATGTTAATAAGGCTGCGTTCAGAGCCAGGTGGGAATATAAGTGTTCCTTCAACCCGTCTCCCCTGGACTCCTGTGCGCCTGTTCTTTTCGTCATTTAGGTTCTACCGTCCTTTTCTCAAATTCGCACGATGAAGATTATGAGAGCTATTGTCGCTGCTGCTACTATAACATCTGCGACAGCTTCAGGGCTCCCAATGGTTCGTGGAGAACTTCTCTCTAGGCCGACCTTGGCCGTTCCGTCTGTGCTAACTAGAGGTCGCGTAGGGGGACCGCTATAATGATCATGACTGTCAGTCGATAAAAATTCAACCTCTTCGAGCCATTCATGAAGGCGAGTGCATCGACTTAAAGAATATTGGGTACGAGTTGGTGTCCATCATCAGTGAGGCTGCGTCTCTAACTCCTGGGCGACAGCTCTTTCAGCATTCTATACCCGCAATGGGCCTGCTACGTATACAGGTACGCCGCTTCTCGTCCTCTCCTTTTCTACACAACGGAACTCCTAACTACTGGCCCAATAGTGACCACGGATGCAAAGGCGATTTTCACATGTACTCGAGCTCCAAACTAGCATGCCACGACACCAGCGAGTGGGATACCGCGAAATCATTACACTGCGCCATTCACGAGTGAAATAAAACCATACCCAGACGATCCTATGAGGCTAAAGCGATTCAATTTATTCTTTTTCTGTCTTCGTGCCGCTTCTCCAGTTAAATGCTCGACTATCGTCCCTATTGCAATGCACGTTACGCTACCCCCAGAGCACATTGAGGCGGCGCCACCCTCGAGGGCGCGGCTCCGGCTCCTCCGGCTCCTCCCTGCGCGCCACCTCCAGGAAGTCCCTGATCGGGATCTCATCAAGCGGTACGATTCTCGTCCCCCGCGCGGCCTTGTACCCAAAGTACAGGAGCAGGATGAGCGGGACGTTGAAGTACGCCAAGACGAAGCCCTGGAGGCTCCAGTGGCCGTCGATGAAGACGTAGAAGCCGCCCGTCAGCAGCAGGGCGGCGAAGAAGACGAGGGCGAGCCACGCGCCGTACGGCTGGAGCGGGCCCTTCCACGGCAGCTCGTCGCGGCTGACGCCCTGGCGCCGGCAGCCGTAGTAGAAGCGCAGGTAGATGAGCTCGATGTTGATCCAGTGCACGAGGGACGCGGCGGCGACGAGGTCCTGGAACCAGCCGAAGACGGCGGCCGCGCCCGAGGACAGCGTCATGAAGCCGAGGAGCAGGAACGAGCCGACGGCGGCCACGGACAGCCAGGGCACGCCGAAGCGGTTCGTCCGGGTGAAGAAGGCCGGCGCGTGGCCCTCGAGCGCCAGGCCGTACAGCGTGCGCGTGGCCACCAGCATACCTGCGGAAATGTTGGTCAGCAAAGGTTCCCCCGTCTCACGTCCTTTGCTCGTCTTGGACTCAGAGGGGAAAGCGTACACGAGTTCGCGGCGCTCCACGCGCTCGTCACCACCACGGCGTTGATGACGGACGGCACGACGCGGACGCCCGCGCGGACGGCCGCGATGGCGAACGGCGACGCGCCCGCGTCCCCCGCGCGCGCCGTGAGCGCCGGGTCGTCGGCGCGCACCACGAGCGTCACGCACAGCACCGTGGCGAGGTACAGCGCCGCGACGCGCGCGAACACGCGCCGCGCCGCCTCGGGGATGCTGCGCCGCGGGTCGCGCGTCTCGGCGCCCGCCACCGAGATGTTCTGCACGCCGGAGAAGGCGTAGGCCGCGCTGAGCAGCACGCGCCAGAAGCCCGCGAGCCGGCCCGGCGCGCCGGGGATCTGCAGGAACTGCGCGAGCGGGCCC